>JANAVB010008919.1:7500-42500 GCA_029216955.1 Iris pallida | reverse complement strand
ATCCGTGATAATAACGTGACAGCATCAAGCAAGGTAATCTAGAGTAAGAATATAATCCTAAGCAAGTTATGAAATGATCAGAGAATGTACTCGCCTGATATTTGAATATTTGTGATAATATATTGTCCGAGATGAGGTATCTGACTCCTATTCAGAGCAACACAAGTCAAGATATATACAGGGGATGATAAATAAAATGTATAATTTTTCTCCATGCTTTCTAGGCCAATCTAGACGAAAGTCAACACTTGGTCAACTCCAATCAACTACACTAGTCAAACTAGGTCGACTAGGTCAAGTCCTAACCCAGACAAGTCTCACTAAGCCTAACCATGTCCATCCTAGCATTCACATACCATTACAATGCTATACAAGCTATCAACACACAATTACCTATATATACATATATTCAATACACATATTGCATATGCTAGTATAGGTAATCATTCATAGGCACACTCATATAGGGCTATATGCCTATATACATGTCTATATTGGCATACACTAGGAAATCAAATATAGGCTATCATGTATAGGCACCCAATATTGACATAAGCAAGGCATCATAATATATATACAATATATATACATATTATAAATCAACCCAAACTCTAACTACCAAATGTATGCTTGCATTCATATTACACTTCATACCTTGTCTACATACATATATTGATTCATACATGTATCTACATGAATACATAACATGCATGTATATCATTACCTACATGTTTTCACTTCACCTATTTATTCATGCATTGAATTGTATATTTCAGTTTTGCATATCAATAACTACTATTATTCTTGCATACTTTATATACATTACATTACTCTATATTGTACATTAAACTATATATATAGATAGATACATACATTTCTATTTACATGCATACAAGCATAGGTATGTACATACTTAGATACATAGAGAGAGGGTGGAAGGGGGTGTATGTGTGTGTGCACATATATGCGTGTGAGGACAGTAATGTATAGGTGTCACAGGTTTTCCTGTGTATGTGTGTCTCAATGTGTGTGTGTGTAGTAGTACAACATAGGTTTTAGTGTATGAACATGTGTGTGTGCATATTATAAATCAGTGCAATACAGATTTCAGTTTCAGTTTTAACACAGTCCATTAGCATTTCGAAACCCATAATCCAAGCTAACATGAACCCCAACATGTAGACTTAATCTCAGACATATATAGGTGATCTAACATGATAAATTAATCATCTAAAAATTAGTTAAAAATACAATTAAACTCAGGAAGTCAGTTTTCAGAACCTTGTATCAGAAAATTGGGGAAACACAAAATTGAAATCAAAACACAGTTAATAACCCAATTAATTGGTTGGTAAAGATTCGTGTATGTGTGAACATGCATTACAGTATGTATCGTGTCCCCAAAGTGGGACACGACGTGTCTAAGCTCACAGAACACGAGAATTAAACACGCACAGCCGACTGCGTCGTGCTGCAAGTCCACGCACTCGTAGACATGACACGGGGTACGACACGTCTCGTGCTCGTGTCCACGTATAGCCCATATATAGGCCTACACATGCGACACAACACGAGACACAACGGCCACATGTACACGAAGTACGACACGCGTATCCGATACATTTTTACACGTGCACAGTCACTGTGTCAAACCAGTGCACGACGAAATACGTGTCCGATACGACACGAGGAGTCGTGGGACTGGGCGAGTTGATTTTTAGTCACTGCCCCTATCTCTACACCAAGTTTGGTGGGTCCACGTGGCCTGTGCAGTGAGCACGACACGTGTGGCAGCAGGACACTCGAGACGCGGTCTCGTACTGCGTGTCCGTGTCAGTTTTTGACACGAAAATGACATAAGGGTCGACTCAGACAAGAGGGGTTGGGATCTACACATATAGGGCTACAAGATCATTCAAATACATATCAAAATTATCAAAATAAATTCTATTGTGGCATTCTAACAAACACTTACAAATAGGAAATGATACGTGACCGATACGGACACGAAACCAATACAAAACTTCACCAAACACATACCACAGCTAGGGGACACCTAGATCTAGGTTATCATGTATAGAAATCGAAATTAAATGATAGTTTGAGGTGTTTACCTACAGAGTATCAATCACAAGAAAAAAGTCCCAAATAAGAAGATTCCTCTTACAAGTCAAAAGCTCCAAATTGTACCAAATCTGAGGTTTCTCTCCATGAACAAAAAATAAAGTGGGATTAGGTTCTAATGCAAGAGACTAGAGTCAAAAATGAATTAAAATGAAAGAGTCATGAATTGAGGAAGAAGGACCAATACCTCTTTCTTTCCAAAAGTTGTTTTGATGCAAAAGAGGTAAGAACTAGGAAGAGAGATTAAATATGGGGGGATTCCTTAGGGGCTGACCATGTAAGGAAAGAATTAGGGTTAGGGTTATGACTAATGGGCTTGGGCTAAGTTTTAATGCTAAAAAAATCAATCCATAAGTCAAAAGTCCATGAACCTAAATCACTTATTCTCTATATGAAACTTGATTCAAATAAGTCAACTTGGGTCGACTTAAGTTAGACTAGGGTCCCACCATGATAATCAAGTCACCATATCTAAAGTCAACATCTCGGTTAGTCTACAAAGTCTCAACTAACAACGGTCAAAAATAACAACCACCACTCCAATAATTTAAAATAAATCCAAATTCTCAAAATAACCAAAATACCCTCAAGCCAAAATGACAAATAAAACATCCTAATCACATGGTTGGGCTTTAGGTTAGACGATCTCTAGGATTTCATTAACAAAATATCAAAAATCATAAGTCATGGTTTTAAATAGTTTTTTAAAATAATTTAAAATCACCAAAAATCATATCATGATTTAAATGCCATAAATAATGATCAAAATTATAAAATTTCAAAATTACCCTTATTTTAGAAAATTGGGAGTTACAGCAGGCCTCCAGATGGGAGGCCTGCTATGCCAATAAAAATGAGATAAACCCCACCCCTTGCTTTCCTTTTTGTGCCCCATGTCCCACCCGTATGGCAACATGGGGACGTAAAAGGGGGATCCTATCAACTTGTTCTGACCTAGGATAAAAAGCTCCTGAGCTTGGTCTTACTTCACCGTCGAGAAACGAAATAAGACTTCCATTACCAAGCTTCTCTTAGACGTAGCTCGCTTCTTTTTGGGTGTGAAGCAGTGTCAAATCAAAATATCCAACAAGCATGAGCATTAGCTCTTCCTGAAAAGGAGGTGATCAAACCGCATCTTCCAGTACGGCTACCTTGTTACAACTTCACTCCAGTCACTAGCGTCGCCTTCGGCATCCCCATCATTGCAGTTAAGGTAACAACTTTGGGCATGTCCAGCTCACATAGTATGACGGGCGGTGTGTATAAGGCCCGGGAACGAATTCACCGCCATATGGCTGACCGGCAATTACTAGTAATTTCGGCTTCATACAGGCGAGTTGCAGCCTGCAATCCGAACCGAGGGCAGGTTTTTGGAGTTAGCTCACCCTTGCGGGATCACGACCCTTTGTCCCGGCCATTGTAGCACGTGTGTTGCCCAGGCATAAGGGGCATGATGACTTGACGTCATCCTCACCTTCCTCCGTCACTGACAGTTTGTTCAGGGTTCCAAACTCAATGGTGGTAACTAAACACGACGGTTGCATTCGTTGCGGGACTTAACCCAACACTAGAGGAAGTGCATGATGTATTCCATGTCTTACAACTGAGGATGTATGTGACTGATCCCAGTCATGTGGTCGATCACTCTGAGATCACGGTATGACCCAGTTTATCATACGAGGAGCAGCCGGTAGGTATCTTGGATACGAGTGAGAAAACGCTCAGAGGGTAGACGATTAGACTGGTTCGTGTTGCATGGTGGAACCATTCTCTAATAGAATTAACTTGGGAGCGTGAAGATTCTATGCGTGAGCGTTATCCCCACTTATTCGTAGATGAATGTAAGTCTTTGCCTAATTTTTCTATATAATTATGTCATTTTTAATTTTGTGGAAAAATTTTCTAAGGTGGGTAGGTTGTAAGCCCCCTAATTTTTGGATTTTATTTTTAATTATTTTTAATTATTTTATATGGATATTTTAAATATTAAAGTTAATAATGACTATGATAGTAGTTTACTGTAGCTTTGACTTTTGAAGCACAACAAATATTGTTTTCTCAAATCCAATTCCATATTAGAATTCTAGACTCGTCCACCTTCAGTTTGATATATCATGTACCATCCAAATTTGCTTTCAACATTCTTTTGGCTTCGCACAATTTTGGGTCAACTTAGGCTATTTGATCATTTATCGTAATTCTAGGTCCAACTTCTAAAATAATTTTGGGACTTGACATAAATCAAAACCGTATGACCCAATAAATAGTTTTGATCCATTTTGAGTCTACAATGCACATGACTAGGGTATACCATCCAATCGAGTTCCCATGTACTATTTTTTTGCAAATGGCACATAAGACTCATTAAATTGATTTTTGGGTCCAATTTGACTAGTAATGCTACTCGGACCCTAACCTAGTCAACCCTACTAGTTATAGCCTAACTAGGAGTACCACAACCAAGTATACATATATTTAAGGAAATTTTAAGGATTAAATTGCAGCCATATGCAATATTCCCTTATATCTTTGACTTGGTCAAACTACTATCAAAATTAGGAAACCTATTAGTAATAATATAATTTGGAGAACCAAATCATATCCGAATTAGATCAAGCCAACGCCCATGCCCTAATAATATAAATATAAACCCAAACCTAACCTTTTCCTCTCTCTTTATAACCACCAACACCCTACGTAGCTCCTACTTGCACGCGGCCATAACCTTCCAACCCGAAACCCTAGCCGACCCCCCTTTCTTCACAAAATAAGATTTCTCCTTGATTTCTCCGCCAACCACCACCACTCTTGTGACCCCCTCGAAATTATTTTCCACCCTAGCAACTGTAGTAGCAACCTTGCGGCCATTAGAGAGGTGCACGATGCGTTACTTGGGCCAAAACTCTGTCGAATTGAAGTCTGAAATGTTACAGCAGGTTAGTCGACTTGTAGATGATGTTTCACCTACTTTTTCTCATATGTTTCTCCTCAAACCAAATCTAGGAGTTATCTTTTTGTGTCTACTCCAAACTTTGGTCGCCGGATCCCCTAGTTCCAAGCGGTTTGTCCATTACATCGATTCTACGACAGGATATAGAGAACCGATAAATTCTATTGCGGACCACTTTTCACCCATCTATGGTCAGTTTCTAACCTTTTTATATTTTTATTCATAATTTAGACATCGATACCTTTTCGACGTATATACGACATTTAGGTTTCACATTGGTTTACTATTTTTAAAAATTCATGACATTTGTCGTGTCATTGAACTCCGAAAAATTCTGTTTTCCTGGTGTCCAAAAGTGTCAAAACTCCATGAATCCATATTAAACTTTATGTTATGAAATATTTAACATTATAAATACTATTTTAACTAATTTTTAGAATTTTTACAGAATTTATTAATTTTATTTTATCATTGTTTCGGAACTAAATTAATAGGTCGAATTGAGGAAGTCATATATGGCATTGACATAAGACCACTTGTGAAAAGGTTTCCCTATTGAAAATATCATTATAGCAATATATAAATATTTATAGATAAGTTCTAGAATTTAAATATATTATTTTGTTATAATTGTAAAGTATTTACGAGAGGATTTTGTACCTTATGCACTTATATAATAGATGCAGTATTGTAACAACGTTATGACAACTAGGAGGCATAGATACTCATTTAATTTATATATAGTATGTTGATATAGAATATTAATATAATGTATTATTATAGGTGAGCTTGGGAGGATCGACAAGGACACCGGAGTTGGTCAGGCCTACCTGCAGACAGCAGTTACAGGCAAGCGTGCCTTGCCTTCGTTACAGATTATTCTTTTCTATTTTGTTGTTCCTTTTGATTAGCATTACATGACGTAGGACGTTGATACTTAGTGTTCGTTTATAGACGGGTGTCGATGTCATGATAGTGACATCGAGTATTGATATTAGGCATTACGTACATACTAATGTGTCCATTGACACGATTGACTACAGGACACCGACACATTCATGATGCAAGGTTTACATGACTATTCGTGGTATTGACCTCGTATTAGCATTCTAGATTTTTTATCAGTACTGCTATTACTTTCGAGATGACTGTACAGACTTGACATTGCTAGATTTTAGACATAGGGATTGGGGAGAACTTGACTACAATATCAGACCTATTATCGTGTGGCCCGTTGTTTAGTGACCTTTATCTCTATAGCAGAGTAAGGGATTATCACTGTCGAGAATTGATTGTCCTTAGTGAAATGACACAGGTACTGGGGACAATATCATACTGAGGTGCTAGTGAGCCTTAGTGGAAGGGGTCTGGTATACTTGCATAGCACATAGACGGATACAGTAGATTGCCTTAGTTCATATTTTCATTTCTGTACCTTGGCATGTATATTATGCATCTTGCTAGTCCCCTGAGGACCTGGCTATTTCCCAGGCTTAGACGAAGCTGAAGACTACCCGGAGGTTTACGATTCGAGAGATGAGACCGGCGGCGTACCGGCACAGGAGGACGAGATAGTGCCAGAGGACTTCTCGTGATCATGTTACCTTCATATTTAGTCTTGCTACATTACTTCGTTTTCTTTTCATCAGGCTTGTAGTTGATTTGTACTTTGTTTCTATCTCTGTGGTTTTGGGATATTTTACCTGTACAGACTTCATTACTTTTATTGCTAGATATTATAGACATTTCCTTATTTATTCTTGATCTCTTTGTGGACTCTGTGGATGTGATTAGATGTATATACCTGTGTACTGTGTTATATTTCTGGGTGTTATCATGATTTACAGCTTAAGTATTTTGCTAATGGGCTTGTTGTATCGCTTGGCCCATTAGTGAAGTGCAGCTGGCATGTATTCGTATTCCTGGTCCTACGTAATTTGGGACTGGGACATTACATATTTTTGTGGTGGCCCATGCAGGTCTATGTTAAATAACTTCGATTACGTTATTGTACCGATGTGAGCCTGCAATTATAGTAGGAAAGACCCATAGGATCACATCCACATGCTTGATAACTTGACTTTCTTTCGAACTCTCACTTGACTTTTTGATTTGTATCCAGTTTGATTATGTTCTAACGTAATCCTTTTTTATTACTGCTAATAAGACGAATCTTCATAGTGGACGTATCTTCCCCTTACTATCACATCAGTAAGGGCACAAATATTAGAAGTCATAAGTGCAGGTGGAGTCTTCACAAATTGTGCAATGTCGTGGTGATATCTATACTACGAGCCCGCAATAGATTGAGGAATAGGACTTAAGGATACATCCACAAATAAGATTATAGACTTCCCTATGTCTCTTCAGCATGAATGTTTCCATGTTATCTTCTTTTTCAACAAGATTGCTTTTGTATTCTTCCCTACTCGAGATTTGACGAAACCCTTCGATGTTGACTTCTTGAGTAATTCTTTCCCTTATTTTGTGCTAAGTTGTTGGTTGGTCCAAGGAAAAGTTTGAGAAATTATATTTAATCTTGTATTACGGAATCAAAGTTTTGCAGCCAGAGAAATACTGGCGAGGCAGGACTTCAGATAACGGCATCATGGCTACATATGTTTCTCAAATTCTACTTGACCTATATCCTATACATGTTGATCTCTTCTCCTGTATTTTCGTAAAAAGTCAATTCAAAAATCTTTTATGGATTTAGTCAAGATAAGCTCAAGAACTTGTATTACCTGGCATAGCAGATGTGCACTGCAGCCATCCGTCGTATTATGGAACAAAAAAGTTATTTGCAGCCAGATGCACACTAGCATGGCAGTAACTTCACGTGACATAATCACGGAGATATATGGTTCTCGAGTCTTACCTAGGCTGCGTCTTATGCATCTTGTTTGGCCTCACATCGTTCTTAGAAATAGTTCGACAAATCCTCCTGCTTTGCTTGACCATACCGTTGTTTGAAATTGGTATATAGGTTTGTTTGACCCAGCCTTAGGCTTCCGTTACCTTCTATTTATTAAATGACTAAAATAGTTAAAACCTTATATTTATATTATGGAATATAAAGTAAGCTAGATATTGGTGTGATTGTGATGTTGGGTAGTTATAAATGGGTAAGTTTCTTAGAGATGGATCCTAGTGAGATTATGAGTCGAGCATAGGATATCGGATGCATAGAGCCTATTAGGAGAAATTTCTAGGAGTGAACTGACGGGTATCATTGAATATGTCGATAATACTATACCTACGATAGAATGGTACGACTAGTCATATTTGAATTCTTCTACAGTAAACACTTTTATCTCTTTTTCTCCCAAGCTTATTATTTGAGGAGCATCTTAGAGTTGTATTGGGAGTATTGAGGAATGAGAGTTTGTATGCCAAGCTTAGTAAGTGTAAATTTTGTCTTGATAGTGTTCTTTTTCCTGGACACATTATCTCGGGAGAAAGACTTTCAGTTGATCAGAAAAAGATAGCTACCATAGAGTCGTGGCCGACATCGACATCTGTTGCAGAGGTTAGGCAACTTTTTCAGACTTGCCAGTTATTACCGCAGGTTCATAGAGAATTTCTCACAGATTGCAGAGCCGAAGACACGGTTGACCCATAAGGATCAGCAGTTCCAGTAGACAGGAGAATATTAGAAGGCTTTTGAGGAACTGAAGAAGATGTTGACCTCATCACCTATTTTGACGCTTCCTTCTGGATCGGGAGGATTCATTGTATATAGTGATGCATCAGGTAGTGGACTTGGATGTGTGTTGATACAATACGGAAAGGTCATAGCCTATATGTTCCGAATGGAGAGTTGAGGGATAAAGCACACAACTCTATTTATTATATTCATCTCGGGATTACTAAGATGTATCGAGATTTGAAGCAGTACTATTGGTGGCATGGTATGAAGAGGAAGATTGCACGCTTCATAACAAAGTGCTTGGATTGTCAGCAGGTGAAGACAGAACATCAGAGGACCGCAGGTATAATTTAGTCGCTTCCCATCCCTGAGTGAAAGTGGGAGCATATTATCATGGATTTCGTTACCGGATTTCCGAGGAGTCCTAGTAGGAAGGACACGGTTTTGGTGATTGTGAATAGACTCACGAAGTTGGCACAATTCTTGCCGTTCAAAGTGGGTCAGTCCACCAAGATGTTAGCTGACTTGTACATGATACAAATTGTGAAACTTCACGGGGTACCTGTTAGTATAGTCTCGGACATGATGCAAATTGTGAAACTTCAAGATGTTATGATCCGTAAATATCTCCACTCGCTCTCCGTACAAATAATGCCAACATAGCTTCAATGCAAAGATCACCGCTGCTAACTCCAGATCATAAGTTGGGTAATTCTTCTCATGTGCCCTTAGTTGCCTTGATGCGTAGGCTATGACCTTTCCGTTTTGTATCAAAACACATCCAAGTCCACTGCCTGACGCATTACTACATACAACGAATCCTCCCGATCCAGAAGGAAGTGTCAAAATAGGCGCTGAGGTCAACCTCTTCTTCAATTCTTCAAAAACCTTTTGCATTCTTCTGTCTACTAAAACTCCTAATCCTTGCACATTAACCGTGTCATAGACTCTATAATATGTGAGAAATTCTCCACGAACCTACAATAATACCAGGCAAGTTTGAGAAAACTCGTAACCTCTGCAACAGATATCGGTGTACGCCAAGACTCCACTGTAGGTGTCTTCTCCGGATCGACTGAAAGTCTTTCTCCCGAGATAATGTATCTAAGGAAAGAAATTTTATCATGGCAGAATTCGTACTTGCTAAGATTGGCATACAATCTCTCATTCCTCAAGGTCTCAAGAACGATGCGAAGCTTATCCTTATGCTCCTCCAGACTCTTAGAATACACCAGGATGTCATCGATGAATACTACAACAAATTTATCCAAATATGGGTAGAATACCTTATTCATCAAGCTCATAAAAACTGCTAGCGCAGTGGCTAGACCGAACGGCATAACCAAGAACTCAGAATGCCCATACTTTGTTCTAGAGGCTGTCTTCGGTATGTCTTCTTTCCACACTTTGATCTGATAATACCCCGAACTGAGATCTATCTTCGAGAATATACAAGCTCCATGCAACTGGTCGAACAGAACATTTATGTGTGGCTACGGATACTTGTTCTTGATTGTTACAACATTAAGGGTTCTGTAATCAATGCAAAAGTGAACCGATCCGTCCTTCTTTAGCAGAAACAAGATAGGGGCTCCCCATGGCAATACGCTTGCTCTAATAAATCCCTTGTCTAAGAGATCATCAACTTACTTCTTCAGCTCTTCTAACTCCTTCGGTACTAGCCGGTACACAGCCGATGTGATAGGCTCCGCCTCGGCATCAAGTCGATGGTGAAATCTATTTTCCGATCAGGTGGCAAACCTGGTAAGTCATTGGAAAATACATCCACAAAATCTGCTGCGATCATCGAATACTCAACCTCGCCTTTAGCTATATATGCTTTAAGCGTAGGTGTAGTAACCTGCTCTCTAGCTCCACGAAGGAACTCAAACTCTGGTTGCCCAAGTGGTCTAAAGATAACTCGTCCAAGTCGGCAATCCAATATAACATGGTACTGCCTTATCCAGTCCATACCAAGTATAACGTCATAATCCGACATAGAAAAGATTAAGAATTGGGCTCGCATCTGTCTCCCACAAATAACTATCGAACAAGCTCTACATGTGTCGCTAACCGAAATAGTACCACCTCCCGTCAGAATCTTCATGACCTTAGGGAGGGGTGAGGTCGCTACACTATGTGTGGGTACGAAGCTAGTGAAAATGAAAGAATGTAATGCTCCTGAATCAAACAATGCTACAACAGGTAATTAAGCAACTAATATGGTACCCGTTATAACCTCTCCTACCATCTTCTCCTCCTCCTCTCACTACAAGAAAATGTAGCATTTACGGTGCACAATTTACGGCGTGCAATTACCGCGCGTTGTAAATGACACGCTTTTATAGCGTGCAAATATGTGACATAAAAGAGTTATTTTTGTCTTTTTTACGGTATGTTTGACATGCATGCCGTAATTGAATACTCATTTACGGCATGCATTTTTGTGCGTTGTAATTGAAGACTCTTTTACAACATGAATTTTTGCGTGTTGTAATTGAAGACTCATTTACGGCATGCATTTTTGCATGTTGTAAATGAAGACTCATTTACGACATGCATTTTTGTGTGTTGTAATTGAAGACTCATTTACGGCATACATTTGTGCGTGTTGTAATTGAAGACTCATATTCCAAGTAAAAAAATAATAAATAATAAAAATATATAAAAACTGAAAAAACAACAAAAAATCTTTTAAAAAATAAAAAATAAATTTTTTCTTTAAAACGAAAAAGAAAAACTTTCAAAAAAATAAAAAAAAAGCAACAAAAAAAACAAAAACAAAATAAAAATAAATAAATAAATGAATAAGATATTTTGAAAAAAATGGAATATAAAAATATAATATTCTTAAAGGATATAATGATTATATTTTGTGGATAAATTATTTATTGGAATATAACCAATTTTTGAAAATAAAATTTTATAACATAAATTAAATATAAAATAAAATTTTATCCTAAATTTGTACAAAAAGAAAAAAATTATAACAACGGTTATCTAATAAAACGATAAACATTTTATAATTAACAATTTTATATAAAACAAAAAGTTTATGACATGCGTCGGTTGTACGTTGTAATTGAATACTCATTTACGACATGTACTTTTTGTGCGTTGTAGTTGACAACTCAAAACTTTCCCACCTATTTTTGAGTTCTTTCATTCAACTTTTCATTTTCCTCCTTTATTTTGGCAAATGTTAAAGGCCACCCCCTTTTTACTAAGGACAACCATCCTACTAAGGGCAAGCTCAAATTTTTACTAAGAGCAACCTAATGTAAAGTTATTTACTAAGGGCCACCAAGAGGAACCACAGAAAAGAAAAAATAAAAACAAAAAAAAACAAAAAAGAGGACTGTAGGCAGCAGCCCCCATCGCGTTCCTCATCTTCGATTGAGGCGTTCCCTCGGAACCGGCCGGCAGCAGGAGGAGGGGAGAAAGCGACGGAGCGGCGGCGGATGGAGGCGGCTGTCAAAGTGAACTTCGACAGCTCCTGGATCATCTCCTCCAATTCCTGTCACCATCCAAGATCCAAATCTTTGGCCACTGCCTCAACCACCTCTTCTCGGTCCGACCGCAGCCACACCGGGCCTTCCGTTACTACCTCGACTTCCTCTCGATCAGATAGAGCTGCTGCCAACGTCTCGCCAACTTCATCAAATGGCTCAGAATAAGCCCCTCACAACTCAAGTTTCACTCTTCATTTCGACCAAAATTGTGAGAGTTTCATGAACTTTTAACAAGATTTGTGGAACCTGTTAATCCCACAAAAATGTAATTTATTATGTAAAATATTGAGAGATCGACGGTGCATATAAAATATTGAATGCAACACAACAAGAGTTGTTGATCATGGTTGTTTTTCCGTATCGACGGAGAGGACTGCAGGCCAGCACTGCAGTCCTCTCTTCACTTTGGACTGCAGGCAAGTTCTGCAGTCACTGTAGGTATAAAAAAAATTCTGTCAATTGAGGACTGCAGGCCAGCACTGCAGTCCTGTTTTTACTTTGGACTGCAAACAAGCCCTGCAGTCCTCAATTGACAGAAGTGGGGTGGCCCTTAGTGTTTTTAAAATGGCAAACTTGTAAATTTTTGTAAAATTTTAAGTTGGTGGCCCTTAGTAAAAAGGACGTGGCCTTTAACGTTTGCCTTTATTTTCATTTCCCTCATTTTCATTCAACTTTTCATTTCCTCCTAATATCATTCCACAGAATTCTCCCCCAAAAAGAAAAATATCCTCTTCCATGTCTCACTTCCCCGCATCCTTGCTTCAATCGTCGACCATTTTTCTTACAACAAAGAAAAACCCTAATTTTAATGTCGGATCTCCACCGCCGACGCCATCGGATCCTCCAACGAACGACGACGTCGCCTACGAAGCCCTCCTCTGCAAACGGCAGCACCGCCCTCCTCTACTGCCGCCAAGCGGCAGCTCTGCCTTAACCCTCCTCCGCTGCCACCATGCGCCAGTGCCGCCCTAACGTACGCCTAGGCGATATCGTGAGCAGTCGGCCGCCCTCCCCCCCTGCGAACCCGTCCTCCGCCGCCCCAAGCTCCACCCAAGTGAATTCATTCCCTCCTCGCAAGTGACGGTATGGAAGTTACGGTGAGATATTCTTCCCTCCTCCCAAGTGAATTCATTCACCTTGCTTTCTTCTTCATAATGAGTTAAGTTGCTTCAAAATTTCTGTAGCCATCATAGTTTCTGTTTGAAGTTACATCCTTCCTTGTATATACGTTCCAACATTTGATGAACACTCCAGCAAAGAGTAACTGAACATATTTAAGTATCTGGTGATAGAGATTTGTGTATCTGGATGTACCAAGAGATCGAATAATTATTGAGGATGAGAAGCTGAGATTTAGACATCACCTACAGCTCTCTGGTACGATACGGAGAGAAGCTGGGATAGCTTGTGATAAAGTTCCGGTAGGTGGTTGTTGCTTCGGTAGAGGCTGTCCGGCCGAGCAAATGCAA
Source organism: Iris pallida (assembly GCA_029216955.1). Classification (NCBI taxonomy): domain Eukaryota; kingdom Viridiplantae; phylum Streptophyta; class Magnoliopsida; order Asparagales; family Iridaceae; genus Iris; species Iris pallida. The sequence goes on along the minus strand of JANAVB010008919.1, from coordinate 28,796 downwards.
GTAGGCCAAGAGCAAGTCCCATCGCCAGCAATATCAGAGTGAGGACTCTGAAAGAACTGGTGAGCGTAGCATCCATCCTCTTCCCCCTCGTCACTACTATTGTCTATGCTGCTTCGCTTGTAACCTTGTTTTCGCACTCTTCATGTCCTTTCTCAGCTTCTGTTGTGACCACCAAATATTTTACTTCGTGTTCTTGTTGAGCTTGTGCTGTACCAACTATGTTGTCAGCCCTCTTTGGGGTCTCTATTAGCTTGCTCAATTTTCTTGAAGTCAATCGATTTCAACTCTTTTTCCTCCTCAGGAAAGATTTCCTCTGTACTTGACTTCAAGCAAGTCTCTTGAATGACTTCCGGATCTTCACCTTGATGTTCTTCTTCAGCTTGGTCTATGCCAACCATGTCGTCGGTCATCTTTGGGTCTCTACTTGTTCAATTTTACTTAAGTTGAACGATGGAAATTCTTTTTCCTCAGCATTTGATTCCCAGGAAGAGTCTTGAATTACTTTTGAATCTTCTAAATTGTGTTCTTCTTCATCTCTTTCGATGCCAATTATGTCATCAGTCCTCTTTGGGGTCTCTACTTATTCAATTTTCTCTAAGTCAATAGATGGCAACACTTTTTCTTTCTCAGGGAAGGTTTCCTCTGCACTTGACTCCATGGGAGAGCCTTGAATTACTTCCCAATCTTCTATTTTCTGGTCTACTTCAGCTTGCGCTATTTCTATACTTCGATTCTGATATCCGCGTACATTTATTTCTTTTCACTTGCAGTTGGACACAACTCTGAATGAACCAAGAGGCGCAGGAGTTGCAGGTGTCAGAAACCATTTTATATAGAAAGTGAGTTATCTAATTTGTTGAAGAGCATAATTTATTAACCTTTGCTTCACGAAAAAAATGAATTTCTGAACCTTATTCATTTCCATGTTGAATTGTTTGCTTAAAGTTCTAGTTTGATTATATTTAGCCTATGAACTTTTCTTTTTTTTGAGTATGGTACTCCCTACAACCCTTCAAAGTTCAAACAACTAATTAGTTTTACATGCTCTCTTCCAACAACCAAGTATTTAGTTCTCTGTATATGAACTTATCTGGACACAACTATTTCACTCTGAACTAATTCAAAACAATAATGTTCACTCTAAAGCATGTTTCCTTTTTTCTATAGGTTACCAATTTGGGCACAGGAGCAGGTTTTCTCAGACAGTTTCAATTGGCACATAGTAGATGCAAAAAATGCCAATGATGCCAAGCGATGGTCGTTACACAGTTAACTGTTGCTATATCTATGCATGCCCGTCGTCATCGACTCTGACACCGTCATCACTTGCCTCCCTTCCAAAGTTTGCTCCCCACTGAGCGAGGCCCTGTCTGCCGCGTTCAGTGAGTACGAAAGGGCTCCTACCTACTTGATACACGACACTTGCTTCGTGGGGTCGATCGAGGCGATTGCGTCAATGGAATGCATCAAGAAGTTGTTAGGGATATGGATCTGAACTAGTTTAGCTTTAGTTTAGTGAATATTCCATATTCTTTTTTTTCTTAATTTTTTATTCTCAATTTTTAGTTATGTTACTTGGTTGTGAAGTGGATTTGTATAGAAAGTTTTGGGTTATGTTAGGATGAATGAAATTTATAGACTATTCGTATGCAACAATAGTAATAATATGGAATTAGTTGTTGATATATTTGTTCTCTCACCTTGTCTCATCCGTACGACTGCTGCTATTCTAACCTCGTCTCATCTGTGCACGCAGACGCAGGCCACAAGCATGTTGTAAAATAGATGGTCATTTACGGCACGTGAAACGTGTCGTAAATGATCTTTTATGGCGTACATTTTGGTGCCATAAAAAGGCCATGCAGTAAATGATCCTATTATTTACGGCTCACGCATTTGAACGTTGTAAATGACCCTCTCCATCTTTTTAGCATTCTAATGTGCGTGATGGAGAGGGTTATTTACAGCGTTCAAATGCGCGCCATAAATAATAGGGTCATTTACGGTATGGCCTTTTACGGCACCAATATGTACGCCGTGAAAGATTATTTATGGCACATTTTGCACACCATAAATGATCATTTTTCTTATAGTGACCGTTTGCCGGTGCTCTCTGCTGCTTCTGAGCCTGCTGGAATACAGCTGTCTAGGGTGGCAGAGGTGGCCTCTGCTGGAAACCTCCCGCTCCTGCCTGCGGTGCTTTAGGTGCTGGAAGTGCTGGCCTCGGTGGTCCTGGTTCTGGTGCGTTGCTCCGACTCTTTGGGCAGTCCGGTACTAGATGCTGATCCAATCCACAAAGTAAGCATAATCCTAATCTACGTTTGTAATCCCTCACGATGTGTCCCTTCCTGTCGTAATGGCGGCAACCAAGTAGTGCTGCTGCTAGTGTCTGGACAAACTTTTGATGAAAGTTCATCATAGGCTTCATTGCTGGAACTTTCGACTGGGCCTTGACTGGTACAGATGGCCTTTTCATGCCTGACTCCCTTCGGTGAACTCGCTCTAGATGTCTTGCTGCGATAAGAACTCCCAAATAAGTGGTAGGTGTAACGGCTCCAATAAGCTCTTGTAGTCTTAGCTCAGTCGTCGTAGAACTTCTCCACCTTTTATTCCTCCGTCTGAATCAGTATGGGTTCAAAATGGCTCAGTCGTAGAAACTCAGCGTTGTATTCTTCCCCGGTCATGCTACCTTGTACGGGATGCAAAAATTGCCTTCGAAGCTCTTTTAATGGTGGTCGGGATATACATCTCTTGGAAGAGTTTGGAGAACTCCTCCCAAGTGACATTATCTGGGCCAAGCCTTCTTTCTTTTGTAAGCTACCATGGTACGCATTATCGGTCAGTTGCATTTGGACGACAACCATCCAATGCACCTTCGGGTATCTCTGCTGCCTCTAGCTGATGCTAGATATTGGTGAACCACTCATGAACCTCTGTGGGATCCTCCATGCCCGAGAATTGTGCTGGTTTTAACTGGCAAAAATCAACAAGTGTCCCCGTTGATGGCTGTCGGGCTGGTGGAGTCGCCCTCTCCAATGCTGCTACGATACTATCCTCCATGCCCTCCGTCTGTCTTTGTTGTGTCTCCAACTGGATCTGCTGCTGCGCTTGCCTCATTAAGTAGAAAGTCTGGAACTGCTGCTGGGGATCCATCACCTGTCCAAGCTGGAGAATATCATCGACGACATCTGTGGCAGTGATGGCATAGGTAGGATGTCCTCTCTCATGAACCTTGGTGGTTGAGAAGCTGTCAGGATTGTCCAATTGGATAGTCGAACGTCCAACCAGTGGCGGGGTCGAGTCAACATGAGTCACTACAGCATTCTGCGGAGTAACCGCGGGATTCTCGTCGCTAGCTTGCGGGTCCATTGTACTGGGCGACGAAACAAAACTTATAAGCTATGAGAAGAAGATATCAAGAATGATGCATGTCAAGAAATATATTTTGGAAAGCGGTATAAAGATCTAGGAAATGTAACAATAAAGATATATGGATGTGATCTAAGGAGTTTTTTCTATCCTATTTGTAGGCTCACGTTGGTACAGTAACATAACCGAAGTGATTTATCGCAGAGCAGATCTACATGGGCCACCACAAAAATATGTAATGCCCCAGTCCCAAAATACATAGGACCAGGAATACGAATACATGCCAGCAACACTTCACCAATGGGCCAAACAACACAACAAGTCAATTAGTGAAATACTTAAGCTGTAAATCATGATAATCAACCCAGAAACACAACACAGTCCACAAGTAAACAACTAATCACATCCACAAAGTAATAGTCCACAAAGATACCAAGTCCAATAATAATAATATCACAAATATCTAGTAGTAAAGTAATAATGTCTGTGCAGGCAAAAGACATCTTAAACCACAAAAAAAGAAGCAAGGTAAATATCAACTACAAGTATGATGAAATGAAAGGAAATAAAGTAGCAAGTCTAAATAAGGAAAAGATATGATCAGGAAAAATCCTCTGGCACTATCTCGTCCACCTGTGCCGATACGTCTCCGGTCTCAGCTTTCGACCCGTAAACCTTAGGGTAGTCTTCTGCTTCGTTTAAGCCTGGGAAATAGCCAGATCCTCAGGGGACTTGTAACGCCCAGTTCCAAAATACGTAGGACTAGGAACGTAGACATGCCAGCTGTACTCATACGAAGTATACTCCAATATATGGAAGCCTTGTATGAATACATAAGCTGTAAAATGCAGTAGAACCATAACTAATCTCATCCACACAAAATAAATGAATAAAAGACATCATATAAAGATAATGAATTGTCTTGATACAATATGTTGGACGGAGACAAATCCACTACCAACAAAATAAGAAAAAGTACATAGAAAATGAAATGAGTGGCGAGCGAAGCGAAGAAGATCCAAGTACAATCATCCTCGAAGAAATAGCGATAAACACGGCTAGAGCTAGAACACCTGCAAAAGACAATAGCACACACCTGGCGAGATAACCAGGTCCTCAGAAGGACGTAACACGACACATAATATTATGCCATATAAACTGAATAAATATTGCTCAAATAAATAAGTCAATTGAAATATAACATGGTCCAATACACACCTATTGAACGAGCGTACCATCCCCCTAACCAAAAAGGGACAGGAGATGGTAAACTAATTCACGGTGACGTATCCTTCCATGCCATGAATCCAATATGGTATCCGGACCCCAACAAGGTTCAATACCTTCTCATCGAAGTAGTAAGTCACACCTACAAACAAACAAGGACAAGATGTGACAAACTAGTCCGCGACAAGTTATTGTTCCAAGCTACGGTCAGATACAAGTACCCAAACCAAAAGTACTCGTACATAACGGATAAAGGTGCCTAACCGTTCTAAGTGAAATGTAGTTAAGAACAATCCTTCCTACGCATGGGCCCTGGCTGAATAGGATCGGCATAGTCCCCTCTTGGGCACCAGAGGCCCCATCAGTAAGAGCATGACGTTCCGCAGAATCGTCAGTGGCCGTCAGTAATCATGGGTCATCAACCCCGTATCTCCAGCGGAGAGTCCGGGTCATAATGGAAGTGCATCGAAGCCCATACGCTAAGAAATTATCCTCCCAGCCCAATGCCTACTGTGTTGTATCCAAAACACAAACCACTATAACCGCTAAGTCAAACTACCATGCAACCTCTATTAGCGGTTATTCCTATTGTACGGCTTGTACGTACTGGTGGCCAGCCAATCACGCACTTCCATGTCCTACATGCGACACACAACTTCGTGTTACAACGTGTCAAGGCCAATGAATGCAACACACAAGGTGGTCCCTTAAATCTAGGTTTAATGTGAGAAAATAATACATAGCAGGAAATATAAATGAACAGTAAGTTATAACAGGTTATGCCATGTATCACAGTTTATTTTGCATAAAGAAAATAAGTAATGCATGAAATATGAGCTAAAATAATTAAACAGTGAATGGCAAGGTGTCTTGCCTGGTAGGACGCCTGGTGTGCTGCGATGATCAAGATGGCACAAATTGCGATTTCAGTACAACAACTATGCAAGGTGACCACTGATGTCGGCACGGACGGTTCCATTGGGTCCAGAACGGTCAAATTAGTTAGGTTTGACATAAGGTGGGCTCGAAATGGGCGAAGGAATAGGAATAATAGGATCGGTTACGGACATGAGAGAAATCAAAGAATAATGGATCAATAATAGAAAAATATTTATAATACTTTTAAAAATAGAGTTTTATTTAATTAAAATAATTTTAATTAAATACTTAAAATCCAGAAATCCTTTTTAGGGCAAAAACTCCAAGTTGTAAAATATGGTTTTGAGAAAGAAAATTATGTTTGATTAGTAAAAATAATTATTGATAAATATTTACAAATCTAGAAAATAAGTTTAGGACTAAAACCTAACTTTGTCAAAGTAAAATTTTATGGGTAAAAACTATACTTTTAAAATACCGTAAAATAATATAGCAATTATATGTAGGACTTCTAACGGAAATTTTAAAGATAACTATAGGGTCCACGCCAAATATCATATTTGAAATATGCCAAATTTTGAAATTATTACTTATGGATATAAAAATAATAATATAAAGGCTTAATTGCTAATTGCTACCCTCAACTATCACACTTTTTCAAGTTGATATTCTAAACTATTTTTTGTAACAACTTGATACCCGGATATTATTTTGGACAAAAATGCCCCTACCCCTAACCCTCCTTCCCCCCTGCTCGCTTGCCCCCCTTGCTAGCTCCGGCCGCCCACCCGCCTGCTGGCTCCCCTCCCCGCTGGCTTCAGGCCATCCCCACACCCCCCCTCTCGCTCCGGCCACCCGTCCGCTCCCGTCTCTCCCCTAGGGCGTGGCAGCGCGGGAGGAGGGGGGCTGGGGAGGGGGGTGCGGGGCGGGAGGCGGGGCAGGGGGTGGTCCGGAGCGAGGAGGGGGGGGAGGTTGGCCGGAAGCGAGGAGGGGGGGGGGGGGTCGGCCGGAGCTAGCAGGGGGGGGATGGCCGGAGTGGGGGAGGGGGTGGAGGGAGGGAAGGGATAAGGGCATTTTGGGATTTTTTAAAATGTTAGGTATTAAGTTGAAAAAAAAATATAGTTGAGGTATCAATCTGTTACGAAAAAAAGTTTACGGTATCAACTTGAAAAAGTGTGATAGTTGAGGGTAACAATTAGCAATTAAGCCTAATATAAATTAATCATAATAATGATAATGCTATAATTACTAAAGATTAATACTAAGTGTATGTACATACATATATACAACTATATATCATAAATATAAACCTTAGTGCTATTCTATAAATGATAAAAAAACTAATAATAATAGCAAAAAAAAAAAAATAATAATAATAATAATAATAATAATAATAGTGACAATGAAATAATAATAATATATGATGATAATAAATAACAATAACAACAAAAAAATGAATTAATACAAACCAGTGGTTCTCGAGGAGGACACCAATAGTTGAAGAAACCAAACAAACAAACAAAAAGAATCAGAAAACACTGTTTAGAAGAAGAAAGGAAAATAAGAAAGAGAGAGAGAGAGAGGATGCAGAGAGAGAGAGCTCGGTGAGCGGAGGGGAAGAGGAAGGGAGCGGGAGAGGGTTTCGACTCGGAGGACTCTGTGGTCCGGCGGGGGAGCGAAGCGGCCCGACGGTGAGATCGAGGCGAAGGCAGAGGAACGGGGAGCTCGTCGTCGGGCGGCAAGCCGGAGGGTGTGCGGCGACGAGGAGAGGAAAATCGAGGAGGGTGCGGGGTTCCAGCAGGTGGATGGAGGCGACGGAGAAGGGGTGGCGAAGCTCGGTGGGCGGCCAGCTGAAGGCGGGCGGTCGCGCGCGGTCGGAGGACGACGAAGTGGAACGGCGCCGGTGGTGGCGCGTGGTGGTCTGATAGACTTGGCCGGGGTCGGCGAAAAAAGGGCGAGGAGTAGCTCACCGGAGGAGCGGAGAGGCGGCGAAGAAGCTAGGGTTCCGGCCAGGCGCGACAGATCTGGCCATTCGACGGCGGTCGACGGCGGAGCCGATTTCACGCGCCAGTGGCGCCAGAGTCTGCGACGGAGGCGAGGTGTAAGGCGGCGGCTCCGGCGCTGTTGGGTCGGATCAAGTCCTTCGGCGACCACTGCCGTACGGAGACCGACGGGGGCTGGTCGGGACCGAGGAGAAGCAGGACAGCGCTGCTCCGGGACAGGCGAGGCGGCGTGGTGGTGGAGGTATGGGAGCTTTCTCGTTCCTTTTGTTTTCCTTATTATTGACGATGGTGATGAGGCTATCGTCAGTGTCGCGGTGTTGGTGGGTGGTTGTTATGGGTGGTCGCCATGGCCGGACGCGAACAGGGTGTGGTGGGGTCCGGTGGAGACACTGGTAGCGTTTGCCAATGTGGTGTCGGCCATGGCGGAGGTGGTGTAGTTGTTGGCAAGGTGTTGGTAACGGGGGTGGCGACGTAGGTGGCTGTGGTGATGTCGTAGGTGCGGAAAGGCAGGGAGTTGGCCTTGTGGCGTAGGCGGAGGGGATGGAGTCGATGGAGGTGGTTGTGGCAGTAGTAGGTTTTTAGGGTTGGGATAGGAAGAATTTGTGTCGGGGATGAGTTGCGTTGTGTCGAGAGTGTTCGACAACGACGGGAGTGGAGGGTCGGATTGTCGGCCTTGGGTCGGAAAATAATGTATCTATAAAAAAATATAGTGGAAAGGGAAGGAGGTCCCCGACACGATGCACATTGCGATTGTGGTGTGGAAATTGGAGGAGTACCTGCCTATTTATAGGATGTGGGAATTTCCAGTTGGATAAGGCTTGGGTTTGTTTAAACCCCATTTAAATAATTAAGTTACTAAATTTAAATCAATTCCATAATCCAAATCCAAATCAAAATCCAATTCAAATCTAATTTAAATTCTATCCTTTATTTTAAAATCAATTAAGATAACTCAAATTCCAAATATAGATATTAATTTACTATTTAAAATATATCCATAAATCAAATCAAGATTTAAATTGGTACAATAATTTCAAAATATGTTTTCTAAAAATGCTATAATAATTATTTCGAAAATACACTATTATTTAAAATAACTAATAAATAATTACTGAATATATATGTATGTACAAATAATATTTTACATAAATATACTTTTCTAATTTACCATTTTATAGGAAAAATAATTTATTATTATAGCTGTATAAATGAAAGACTTTTCATAATTAAAATCATAAACTTGAAAATGATAGCTAGAAATAATTATTACATATATTATTTTGAAACCATAAAAATAGAAAAAAATGTTTTTCTAAAAATATGTACGCTCGTACATATTCGCACTCGTCGAGCAAAACGAAAAAATAAAATTCCGTGCACGACGTACAATACGACTACGCGACGTATAATACAAAAATTTTAAATCAGTACCAAAATTGATAAAAATATAGTAGAAATTTAGGGGTTTTACAACCTACTCAACTTAAAAGAATTTCGTCCTCGAAATTAACAATTAGCAGGGGGTGAGAAGACACAAGGGAGTATCGATGGGGAACAATTAATAACAAAATCATGCTGAAAGAAATCGCGATCTAGGTCGTAGAAAATAATACGGTATGGTCATGGGTACTAAATGAGGGTCACGATTTAAGATAGCGAATTATGCTTATTCCTGAAATAAGCGATTATAGGTCATGGTAGAAAATATAAGGCCGAGAATGAGGACGATGAGTTTAGGATCGAGTGATAATGGTCCTACTCGATAGGAAGGCTAGAGGAAGTTCTAGCACAACGCCTTCGTCCTTCTAAAATAGGTGAAGGCGAAAGCAATAAGGAGTTCAAAAGGCGATATTATCGAGTACGAATACGTGGTTCAAGGACGACCGAAAAAGTTCAAAATGAGTTGGCAAGGCAGTCACGGATGGGGCTATAAAGGACAAGTTTAGCTATGTCCCCATCCACGTAGAATAATAGACAAAAGCGAACCAAAGTGCACTCGGTTGATCAGACCATTATGCACCGGTTCTGATTAGACAATAGGCTAGTGAGCGCTCAATAGCATATGTCATGAACAAACTCGATAAAGAATAAGCTTGCAAAAACTAGGCTACATTAGCATCATTAGTCAAAATAGTAAATACATAGGCACGAGAGATTAAGATTTAAAGATAGTAGAATGATTCTAAGTCATACAGTCGTCCTATAGTCTTCTTGTCCAAGTCCTTGGTTGGCTAGACGGATTAGGTCCTCTAGATTCTAGGATCTAAATAAGCTTGCTAATATAGGTCACTAGGTCAAAGGGGTTGCTAGTTCATAAGGTATTCTACCCAACTTAAAGAATTAAACTAATGGTGTTTTGGGACAACTAACTAGTAGGGTCAATCTCTAGCAAGCACGAAGGGAAGATAAGAATAGGGATGGAAGAAAGCAAGCAAGATGCAAATGATGAGTCAAATGGTAGATAAAATTAAGGAAAGAGGTCAAGTATGTGGATGAGATCCTAGACTTCTAATCCTATACGCAGGCTTGCTTGGTACGGTAAAGTAACCAAACAATTTATCTTGACCTGCATGGGCCACCACAAAAACATGTAATGCCCCAGTCCTAAAATACGTAGGACCACGAACGTAGACATGCCAACTGTACTCATACGAAGTATACTCCAATATATGGAAGCCTCGTATGAATACATAAGCTGTAAAATGTAGTAGAACCATAACTAATCTCATCCACATAAAATAAATGAATAAAAGACATCATATAAAGATAATGAATTGTCTTGATACAATATGTTTGGCGGAGACAAATCCACTACCAACAAAATAAGGAAAAGTACATAGAAAATGAAATGAGTGGCAAGCGAAGCAAAGACGATCCAAGTGCAATCATCCTCGAAGAAATAGCGATAAACACGGCTAGAGCTAGAACACCTGCAAAAGACAATAGTACACACCTGGCGAGATAACCAGGTCCTCAGAGGGACGTAATAAGACACATAATATCATGCCATATAAACTGAATAAATATTGCTCAAATAAATAAGTCAATTGAATTATAACATGGTCCAATACACACCTATTGAACGAACGTACCATCCCCCCAACCAAACAAGGACAAGAGATGGTAAACTAATTCACGGTGATGTATCCTTCCATGCCATAAATCCAATATGGTATCCGGACCCCAACAAGGTTCAATACCTTCTCATCGAAGTAGTAAGTCACACCTATAACCAAACAAGGACAAGATGTGACAAACTAGTCCACGACAAGTTATTGTTCCAAGCCACGGTCAGATACAAGTACCCAAACCAAAAGTACTCGTACCTAACGGATAAAGGTGCCTAACCGTTCTAAGTGAAATGTAGTTAAGAACAATCCTTCCTACGCATGGGCCCTGGCTGAATAGGATCGGCATAGTCCCCCCTTGGGCACCAGAGGCCCCATCAGTAAGAGCATGACGTTCCGCAGAATCGTCAGTGGCCGTCAGTAATCATGGGTCATCAACCCCGTATCTCCAGCGGAGAGTCCGGATCACAAGGGAAGTGCATCGAAGCCCATACGCTAAGGAATTGTCCTCCCCGCCCATTGCCTACTGTGTTGTATCCACAACACAAACTACTATAACCGCTAAGTCAAACTAGCATGCAACCTCTATTAGCGGTTATTCCTATCGCACGGCTTGTACGTACTGGTGGCCAGCCAATCACGTACTTCCGTATCCTATATACGACACACAACTTCGTGTTACAACGTGTCAAGGCCAATGAATGCAACACATAAGGTGGTCCATTAAATCTAGGTTTAATGTGAGAAAAATAATACATAGCAGGAAATATAAATAAATAGTAAGTTCTAACAGGTTATGCCATGTATCACAGTTTATTTTGCATAAAGAAAATAAGTAATGTATGAAATATGAGCTAAAATAATTAAACAACGAATGGCAAGGTGTCTTGCCTGGTAGGACGCCTGTGTGCTGCGATGATCAAGATGGCACAAATTGCGACTTCGGTACAACAACTATGCAAGGTGACCTCTGATATCGGCACGGACGGTTCCATTGGGTCCAGAACGGTCAAATTAGTTAGGTTTGACATAAGGTGGGCTCGAAATGGGCAAAGGAATAGGAATAATAGGATCGGTTACGGACATGAGAGAAATCAAAGAATAATGGATCAATAATAGAAAACTATTTATAATACTTTTAAAAATAGAGTTTTATTTAATTAAAATAATTTTAATTAAATACTTAAAATCCAGAAATCCTTTTTAGGGCAAAAACTCCAAGTTGTAAAATATGGTTTTGAGAAAGAAAATTATGTTTGATTAGTAAAAATAATTATTGATAAATATTTACAAATATAGAAAACAAGTTTAGGACTAAAACCTAACTTTGTCAAAGTAAAATTTTATGGGTAAAAACTATACTTTTAAAATATCGTAAAATAATATAGCAATTATATGTAGGAATTCTAACAGAAAATTTAAAGATAACTATAGGGTCCACGCCAAATATCATATTTGAAATATGCTAATTTTTGAAATTATTACTTATGGATATAACAATAATAATATAAATAATAATAATCATAATAATGATAATGCTATAATTACTAAAGATTAATACTAAGTGTATGTACATACATATATACAACTATAGATCATAAATATAAACCTTAGTGCTATTCTATAAATGATAACAAAACTAATAATAATAGCAAAAATAATAATAATAATAATAATAATAATAATAATAATAATAGTGAAAATGAAATAATAATAGTAATAATAATAATATATGATGATAATAAATAACAATAACAACAAAAAATAAATTAATACAAACCAGTGGTTCTCGAGGAGGACACCAATAGTTGAAGAAACCAAACAAACAAACAAAAAGAATCAGAAAATACTGTTTAGAAGAAGAAAGGAAAATAAGAAAGAGAGAGAGAGAGAGGATGCAAAGAGAGAGAGCTCGGTGAGCGGAGGGGAAGAGGAAGGGAGCGAGAGAGGGTTTCGACTCGGAGGACTCGGTGGTCCGGCGGGGGAGCGAAGCGGCGCGGAGGAACGGGGAGCTCATCGTCGGGCGGCAAGCCGGAGGGTGTGCGGCGACGAGGAGGGGAAAATCGAGGAGGGTGCGGGGTTCCGGCAGGTGGATGGAGGCGGCGGAGAAGGGGTGGCGAAGCTCGGTGGGCGGCCAGCTGAAGGCGGGCGGTCGCGCGCGGTCGACGGACGGCGAAGGGGAACGGCGCCGGTGGTGGCGCGCGGTGGTCTAATAGACTTGTCCGGGGTCGGCAAAAAAAGGGCGACGAGTAGCTCACCGGAGAAGCGGAGAGGCGACGAAGAAGCTAGGGTTTCGGCCAGGCGCGGCAGATCTGGCCATTCGACGGCGGTCGACGGCGGAGCCGATTTCACGCACCGGTGGCGCCGGAGTCTGCGGCGGAGGCGAAGTGTAAGGCGGCGGCTCCGGCGCTGTTGGGTCGGATCAAGTCCTTCGGCGACCACTGCCGTGCGGAGACCGACGGGGGCTGGTCAGGATCGAGGAGAAGCACGGCAGCGCTGCACCGGGACAGGCAAGGCAGCATGGTGGTGGAGGTATGGGAGCTTTCTCGTTCCTTTTGTTTTCCTTATTGTCGACGATGGTGATGAGGCTATCGTCGGTGTCACGGTGTTGGTGGGTGGTTGTTGTGGGTGGTCGCCATGGCCGGACTCGAACAGGGTGTGGTGGGGTCCGGTGGAGACACTGGTGGCGTTTGCCAATGTGGTGTCGGCCATGGTGGAGGTGGTGTAGTTGTTGGCAAGGTGTTGGTAACGGGGTTGGCGACGTAGGTGGCTGTGGTGATGTCGTAGGTGCGGGAAGGCAGGGAGTTGGCCTTGTGGTATAGGCAGAGGGGATGGAGTCGATGGAGGAGGTTGTGGCAGTAGTAGGTTTTTAGGGTTGGGATAGGAAGAATTTGTCTCGGGGATGAGTTGCGTTGTGTCGAGAGTGTTCGACAACGACGGGAGTGGAGGGTCGGATTGTCGGCCTTGGGTCGGAAAATAATGTATCTGTAAAAAAAATATAGTGGAAAGGAAAGGAGGGCACCGACACGATGCACATTGCGATTGTGGTGTGGAAATTGGAGGAGTACCTGCCTATTTATAGGATGTGGGAATTCCCAGTTAGATAAGGCTTGGGTTTGTTTAAACCCCATTTAAATAATTAAGTTACTAAATTTAAATCAATTCCATAATCCAAATCCAAATCCAAATCTAATTCAAACCTAATTTAAATTATATCCTTTATTTTAAAATCAATTAAGATAAATCAAATTCCAAATATAGATATTAATTTACTATTTAAAATATATCCATAAATCAAATCAAGATTTAAATTGGTACAATAATTTCAAAATATGTTTTCTAAAAATGCTATAATAATAATTTCAAAAATACACTATTATTTAAAATAAGTAATAAATAATTACTAAATATATATGTATGTACAAATAATATTTTACATAAATATACTTTTCTAATTTACCATTTTATAGGAAAAATAATTTATTATTATAGCTGTATAAATGAAAGGCTTTTCATAATTAAAATCATAAACTTGAAAATGATAGCTAGAAATAATTATTACATATATTATTTTGAAACCATAAAAATAGAAAAAAAAAATTTCTAAAAATATGTACACTCGCACATATTCGCACTCGTCGAGCAAAACGAAAAAATAAAATTCCGTACACGACGTACAATACGACTACGCGACGTACAATAAAAAAATTTTAAATCAGTACCAAAATCGATAAAAATATAGTAGAAATTTAGGGGTTTTACAGGACTAGCAAGATACATAATATACATGCCATGGTACAGATATGAAAATATGAACTAAGACATTTTACTATATCCGGTCTATGTGCTATGCAAGTAAAAAACTTTCCTACAATACTAGACCTCTCCACTAAGGCCCACAAGCTCCTCAGCAGGATATTGTTCCCAGTACCGTGTCTTGGGACCAAGGACAATCAATCTCGATAGTGATAATCCTCTACTCTGCTACAGAGTAAACAACAGGCCGCACGACAATAGATATGATATTGTAGTCAAGTTCTCTCTAATCCCATATCTAGAATCTAGTAATATCAAGTCTGTACAGTCATCTCGATAGCAATAACAATAATAATGAACAATCTAGAATACTACTACGAGGTCAATACCACGAATAGTCATATAAACCTCGCATCATGAATGTGTCGGTGTCCTGTGGTCAATCGTGTCAATAGACACGTCAATATGCACGCAATATCTAATGTCAATACTCGGTGTCGACATCATGACATCAGACGGACACTAAGTAACGACGTCCCTACGTCATGAAATGCTAATAAAAATGAACAACAAGAAAGAAAAGGAACAATATGTAACCACGACAAGGTACACTTGCCTGTAACTGTTATTTGAGGGTAGGCCTGACCAACTCCGGTGTCCTCGTCACTCCTTCCAATATCACCTACAATAATACACTATTATTAATATTCTATCTCATCTTACTATATATAGATTATATTAGTATATTGTCTACTAGTCGTCATAACGTTGATACAACACTATCTAGCATATAAGTACCAACTTCTCTTATAAAAATAATTTATAACTATAATAAAAATAATAAATTTAAATTCTATAAAATAATTATATATATATGTCCAAAATTACTATTTTAATGGTGAAACTCTTTCACAATTGGTCTTATGTCAATACTACACATTGATACCACAATTTGACCTACTAATATAGCCCCGAAATAGTAATTAATTAAAAACATTAAATTTTGTAAAATTTTCAAAAATTAGCTAAAATAGTATTTATAACATTAAATCTTTCACAACAAATAGTTTAATAGAGTTTTATGAAGTTTTGGAACTTTTGGACACAAAGAACATCGAATTTTTGGGATTACGGTGTTACGGCAAATTTTGAGAATTTTTAAAGATAGCAAATGAGCTCAAAACCAAACAAATAGACATGCATTGGAAATCTCTTGATGTTTAGTTTTTGATAAAAATTATTAAAAGGATCTCGTAACAGAATTTGTCGATTCTGGACACCTTGTTGTAGAATCGGTGCCACAGACAAACTGCTTGGAGCTGTGTGATCCAGCAATTAGAGATTGAATTAGACACATAGGGGTAACTTTTAGTTTTGGTTTAAGGGAATTGGTTGAGAAATATTAGATGAAACCTCATCTAGAAGTCGACTAACCTCCTGTGATGTTCAGATTTCAATTCAACGGAGTTTTGGCCCAAGTATCGCATCGTACACCCCTCTAACAGCCGCAAGATTGCTCCTACGCTTTCTAGGGTTGAAGAGAACGTCGAGGGGGTCGCGAGAGTGGTGGTGGTTGGCGCAAAAGTTGAGGAAAATTGGGTTTTAAGAAGTAGGGGGATGGCTATGCTCTCTGCCTTGGGGCTTGGTCGCGCGCGCAAGGAAGATTTTAGGTGGTTGGCAGTTATGAGGAGAAGGGAATTAATTTTGGGTTTGATAGGTTTTTATATTACAAGGGTTTGGGTCCCACACTAAAGGATATTGAGTTTGTAGGAACTTCCATAGTTATAGTTGTTAGATAGGGTGCTTGCTTAATTAGTTGGTAATATACTTGGTTGATTAAATATCATTAATTAGTTTTCTTTATATTGGTAGTCATTATCTCTCTGTGATCTATTTTAAGAATTATTGTTGGACTGCTTGTAGGAGTTATGTATTTATATTATGCTATTAGCGACGTTTGATTTTTGAGGACAAAAATCCATTAAGAGAGGTGGTTTGTAGCATTTGGTTTCCAAGAATTTATTTTTTATTTGGAGAATATTTTTTTATTTTATTGGGTATAGAGTGGTTAGATCAATGTTTTGATTTTGAGATCATAAGGGTGCGTACCTAAGCCTATAGGTGAAGTATGACAATATTAGGTCACATGTAGTCACTAGGGTCACTAGATAGTCCCAAATATGTTAATTTACTATTAGAAAATTTTCAATTTTTTGGTAATTTTTAGATAATTTTTATCTATAATATTATTATTATTTTTCCATATGCTTCTGGGATTTACTATAGGGACACAAGAAAGTAATTTTGAGACCAAACTTTTTATTTAGGCTCTAGACACCTAGAAATATTTTATAAATTTCTTTAGAATTTTTCTGGATTTTTTTGGATTTATTTGGTGTTAAAATAAATATTTAATAAAATTTTGCAATTAAAATAATTATTTACACAGTCAGTAGCACAATCAGCTAGGGGTGTGCATATTTTAACCAAACCGATAAACCAAATCAAATCGAACCGATCAATTTTTAACCGAACCAGTGGTCCAGTCGGTTTGGTTCGACTGAACCTTTCAAAAAATCGACCAATTCGGTTCGGTTCACGGTTTGATCATCTAAAAAATCGACAAAAACCGAACCAAACCGGAACGATTCATTACAGTATAAATTTAGGGTTAGGAGGAGTTAGGACTTGGGGTTGGGGGGGTCTGGTTCAAATTATTTTGAAGAGGGGCAGCTGCTCTTATCGATCCTCATTCCATTTCTCTCTCTCTCTCTCTCTCTCTCTCTCTCTCTCTCCATACTCATGTTTTCTTTTCCTCCTAACTCTCGGTCTCTCCCTCTTCCGTCTCTTCCTCTCCCCGGTGGCCAATGAGCTCCGCCCGTCTCTTCCTCTCTCCGGTGATACATTCGGATCTCGAATCTCCAATCTCCTCTCCCTCGAGACTCAAAGTATCAAGGCTGGTAAGGGACTAAGGGGTTTTTTTCTCTTCTGATCTATAGATGATGTAGGGTTAGGATTTTCCTGTCATGGAATGGAAGAATAATATTTATTTATTTTTCGAGTTAGGGTTAGAATTTTTTTTTCCAGATCTATATATGAGGGTAAGGTGTTTTTTTTCCTGTCATGTTAAGGGGTTTTTTTCGAATGATAATTCTCTCAGATCTATAGATGATGTAGGGTTAGGATTCTCCAGATCTATAGATGATGTAGGGTTAGGGTTAGGGTTAGGGTTTTTTTAAAGATTCTTTTACAATTCTACATTTCTACTTAGGATTTTACTGTTACAGTCTTATAAAAGAAACTAGTAATATATTTATTCTACAACATTAGTATGTTAAAGAAATTTTTCCTGAAACAAGAACAAATAATACACCATGTTTATATGTTAATTTTGCATCTGATGATTGATGATGCCATGCAGGTGTATATGTTAATTTTGAAACACGAACAAGTACCATGTTTATATGTTAATTTTTTCTCCGTCGGTGTATTTTCTGTTCAATTTTCTTTTGAATATGTTTAGAAATTAGAACAAACACCATGTGTGCATGTGATTTTTTTCTTTGTCAGTTTTTTCTGCTAATTTCTTTGTCAGTTTACATACTAATATGCTACGCAGCTACATCCTACAGGGTCAAGTTTATTATCTGCTCAAGTCAAGTTACTCATCGGTTGTCACTTGTCATTGTGTAGTGGTCATGGCTTCGTCGTCATTATCTTTCTCTGTAAGATAAACTGAACTCTGATGCTTTTCATTTTTCTCTATTATATTTTTATCTGTGTTTTAGTTGAAATCTGAAACACATTTATTTTGTCACGCAGCTAGCTTCAACTCCTGTTTGCAATGCAAGTACAAGTGAAACTAACTTGATGTCAAGTTCAAGTCCAATGGATGAGTCTCCAGTTATTGCATATGATGAAGGTGATGTTCCTCCAAGCTCAAATGATAATAATCCATCTTTGTCTTGTAGTCTTGATAATTGTAAGACTAAGAGGGAAACCCACGAGGCCCCCCCGCAGCGGTTTGGAGTCACTTTGAAAGAGTTGGCCTTCGAGCGAAGTGCAAATACTGTGCTAAAGATTATGCAAGTGACCCAAAAAGAAATAGAACTTCCAATTTGAATACTCACATTAGTATTCAATATAAAAAGTTTCCTGGTCGAGAGTTGAACCAGAAAACTTTAACTTTTCAACCTAAGAGAAGTGGGGAAGATGGAAGCAATAGCAAACTCACTGCCACCTCCTATGATCTAGATTATCTTCGAGAGTCAATAGCTAGGTATATTATCAAAGAGGAGTTGCCATTTCGGCATGTCGAGAGCGAGGGGTTTAGGGAATTGTGTAGAGGCTTTGAACCGAGGTTTACTGTTCCATCTCGTACTAGTATCACAAGGGATGTGTTACATATGTATAAGATGGAGCGTGAAAGATTGAAAGATATTTTGGTTAGTCATCATCAAAGAGTTTGTCTCACTACCGACACATGGACATCTATTCAAAATATGAATTATATGTGTCTCACTGCACATTACATAGACTGGCGGTAGCAAAAAATAAGTATAAACTTTTGTCAAGTTCTCGACCATAAAGGTGAAACCCTTGCCAAGTCAATTGAAGCGTGTCTATTTGAGTGGAGGATTTAAAAGGTGTTGACTGTGACAGTTGATAATGCAAGCTCTAATGATACAGCTATTACGTTCTTGGCAAAAATAGTGAACAATTTGAAAGGTTCAATTAAGGATAGTCAATTTATCCACATGAGATGTTGTGCACACATACTGAATCTCGTTGTCACAAATGGTTTAAAAGATTATCATGAGTCAATCAATAAAATTCGTGATGTGGTGAGATATTGGAGAGGTTCCCCCAGCAAGGTTGCTAAAATTCAAGGATTGTGCAGATAAACAAAAGATAACTTCAAAGGCGCTTCTATGTCATGATGTTCCAACTAGGTAATAAGAACTTTTCAAATTCCTCTTTTTGTTGTTTTATTTCTATTTGTTTTTGAGCTAATACTATAGTTTTGTAACTGATACTCTAGTTAAAGTAAGTTATTTTTTTACTGATACTCAAATATTATAGTTTTGTCTTTTGTTCACAAGTAAAGAAAAAGAAGCCGTCTTTTGGTTCAGCTTGTGGTTCAACTTCAAATATTATAGCTTGACTTCTAGTGATACTCTAGTCTCTAGTAAAAGTAGCTTCACTCATATTGAAGTTAATTTGGTTCAACCTCAGTTTTGTGATTCAACTTTCAAATATTACAGTTTTGTGGTTCATCGTGAGTCTACACATCCAGATTCCTGAAAGCATGTTTTCTTGATTTGGAACTCTGCTATTAAACTTTGTAATACATGAGACCACACATCCTGCTATTAAACTCTGTAGTAACATATGATGTTCATTACACTTGATTGTTACTAATTATTTTTTTATTACAACAAGGTGGAATTCTACTTATTTGATGTTAGACACCGCTGAAAAGTATCAAATAGTAATTGAACACTTAGAAGAGGAGGATGGCCAGTTTGTTCGTGAGTTTTATAAAGGTGGCACAAAATTGACTCCTACTGTTGTTGATTGGAATAATGCTCGTGCTCTTACGAAGTTTTTAAAGGTATTTTATGATGCAACTTTGAGCTTTTCTGGTTCTACATGTATCACATCCAATGAATTCCTTTGGCAATTAGTTGTAATTCATGAACAACTAAAAACTTGGACTTCAAGTAAAGACTAGTTTTTCCAGTCCATGGGTCAGTCCATGGGTGAGAATATGAAGAAAAAATATGATAAATATTGGGGAAACTATGAAAAATGAATCCTTTTCTGTTTGTTGCTATACTAATTGATCCACTTCACAAGGAAGATGGTCTTGAATTTTGTTTTGGGGAATTATGTGGTGAAGGCATGGGTAGGAAATTGACAGAGAAGGTGAAGATTTTTACATGAATTGTATGATGAATACAAATTACTTTATCCTAAAAGTGGAAGTGATGAGCATCCATATGAGGCAACTTCGATCAATGAGGTTGATGATGATAATGGTGATGTTAGTAGAACAATAATTAGCTCTCGCTATCTCAAGAAAAAGAAAAGAAAGGTCATTGGGGAGTACAAAATAGAAGTTGATCAATATTTGATAGAATCATATGAAGTAGACAAACCTGGCTTTGATATATTTGAATATTGGAAGAAAAATTCAGATAAATATATGATTTTATCATATATTGCTAAAGATATTTTGGCGATACCCGTTTCTACAATAGCTTTTGTGTTGGCTTTTACTACTGGTGGTCGTGTCCTTGATCCATATCGGAGTTCTTTGTCTCCAACGACAGTACATACCCTCATTTGCACACAAAATTGGTTACACTCAAAAGTGAAAAATAATTTTTGAAGTTTAGTGGATGACATTGAAGACATTGAAGCAGGTAATAATAAATACTTTTTGTTGGTTTGTTGGTTTGTTGGTAGTTAGTGCTCTTGATACTTTAAATCTTTAATGGTTAGTTATTGTTGTTTTCTTGTCTTATAGATGTTTTAGGTGGTGCGTCAGAGAACATGTCACGACCTACACCCTGTGTAAGGGCACGAGAAGTGGGCATGCCCAGCCTACGCTGCAGTATCGGCGGTAGAACGCTGTCCTAGGTCACAACATCTAACAATATAACCATACCTTTACAATGATATACGCTCCAAAAGAAGGACAATATAAAGGTACAACTCAATCACAGAATCTAAGATGGAATAAAGAGAGTAAATGGATGGATAAGATAAAAGATTAATCTCCAACAAGAGCTACAATGAGAGTAATATCTGAGTGTTCAATAACACAAATAACCAATATCTGAAGATACATGAAATAAGACAACTAAAAGGAAAACTAGTCTAGAAATCTAATCTAGACGATAGGCAAGTCCTCAACGACTGCTGGATCCTCCTGAGGGTCCAAGTCACCGGTGCATCTAAGCATATGCCATAATATGTAGGGAAGAAC
>JANAVB010008919.1:0-2500 GCA_029216955.1 Iris pallida | reverse complement strand
GATAAGGGTATTGCTCGCGTATCTCATCCTCCCTCTCCCAGGTAGACTCACCTGGAGAGTGATGCCTCTAAGCTACGCGAACCAAGGGTACCGTTTGGTTTCTCAGCACCTTCTTCCGTCGATCCAGAATCTCCATAAGCTGCTCTGGATAACTAAGAGTAGGGCCCACCTCGATCTCGGAATAATCTAGTACATGGCTGGGATCTGCCACATACCCTCTCAATTGTGACACGTGAAATACATTGTGGACTCCCTCTAATACAGGAGGCAAGTCTAGTCTGTATGACACATCACCGACTCTTCCGCTGATAACGAAAGGTCCGATGAAGGGCGGACTAAGCTTTCCACCTCTACCAAAGCGAATAGTGCCACCTCTCCGCTAGGCACACACAGTCCAAAACTGTGCCTCAATGCGCCATCCTCTGCAAAAATAAACTCATCATCCACCAATCCTGCTCGAACCTGCTCTCGGATACACCGCAGAGCAACATCCTCGAACTGAGTCGACTTGATCGTCTCCATCAAGTTCGACTGAATCTGAAGGCCCCACATCTGCATCTGAACTCCTGGCACAACCACGTCGATCCCCAGGCTCTCCAAATCTGCTAACAAGTGACGATCCATCGTCAAACACATAGCTACCGGATACCTACTCAAGGCATCGGCAATGTCACCCCCGTTTTTTGTTTTACGTATTTCAGTATACGTGTACGGAATTCTGAACCATATTGTGACTTGTCTTAACTAGCTAATCTTGGTTTAATCTTGCATTGGTTTAATATTGGCATGGCTTGGTTTTGGTTTGGCTTAGTTGGGTTGGTTCAACATGTGACCCCTCCCTTTAAAAATTACCAACCCCTCTCTCTCCTCATTTACTTCTCCTTCTTCATTTATTTCTTCATCTTCTTCCTCTTAACTTTTCTCCACCTACCAAGAGAGGCTTAGGCAAGTGCAACTTGCTTCATGGAGGAACTCTAATTTTATTGTTCCATTGTCTTCCACACGAGATTCTAAGACACTTTAGTACTTAGCATTTTCAATTTCCATGATTTATTTCTTGTAGATCTAAGCTTGTTGCATTTTCGGATTTTTTGGGTTTTGATCTATCAAACTTTATTATTTTCAAGATTTGACTGTTCCATGTTGTAGAGAATTTTATTCTACCCTATTTTGACCTATGGAAGTCCAAATTTGGACTTACGGTAAAGGTTTTATGGAGCTTGAAAACTATGGGTTCCATGGCCATCCTTCTCAGATTTTCAGAGATGGATGGGTACCCATCGACCCAAGCCGCATGGATGGGTCCCCATCGACCCCAGCCGCATGGATGGGTCCCCATCGACCCCAGCCGCATGGATGGGTGCCCATCCACCGCCGCATGAGACCTCATCCACCCTTGGCCGCATAATGCCTATTTTGGAATGTTTTCTTATCCTATTTGGCTGTTTTGTGGTCAGAATCTCTTCCAACTTCCAACATAGAAGTTGTAGATATTTTTCTTGGCTTCAAGAATACGTTTGTAAACCCCCTGAATTTTCAGGGAATTTTTAAATTTTTTTTTATTTGAAGAATAGCTTGTTAATTTATTTTAATTAAATAATTAATTAATTACTTCTAATCAGGGTTTAATTTATATTGTATATATATATAGATGCAAGATGATGCTATTTTCTATCTGACAATATTGTTGGCAAGATCATCAGAGTTACTTTTATTAGTGCTAGTCAAATTTTATCCTTATAAATATTGGCTCTATTATTATTTATAATCCTTAGTTATTGTCATATTATTATAATTAATAGCAAGTTTATAATTATTTATTACCTTATATTTATGGTTTATCACTATTATTATATTTTTATTATTGCCATGGTCTATTATTATTATTTTATTAAATTGGATATCCCTATTAGGTTTTATTATTAAATTCTATTATTTGTCTTAAGAATTGCTTATAGATGTTTTATTAGATTTAGATATATATTCTATATATATATATATATATATATATATATATATATATATATATATATATATATATATATATATAAAATATATATATATATATATATATAGCCTTCTTTAACCAAGTTCCTCTTAACCCTAACCCTAGAGCTTTGTCTCCAAGCCGCCCCCTGACCTTACCTTCACCTCGCCTCCTCCTCCCTCAACCGAGACTCCTCGCCGACGTACGGAGGAGCACAAGGCCGGACGGGACTGCGGTTGCCGCTGTGAGCAGCAGAGCCGGCCGATCCCGGCGACCCCCGACGGCGCCACCGTGCCTGGAGGCCGACCCCGACCCCCTGCGGTGGGCAGGTAACCCCCTCGAGCGACCCCGTAGCTCTTCCACGTGGAAATCTTATTTTTTTTACTGTAACCCTAGTTTTAGGGTTTTTAATCCAATTAATTCAGTTTTTTTAGTGTTAATTATTGCCTAATTATTGGTAATTAATTAGATCTAATTGAAAGGGATCATTAGTAATTAAGTATAGGATCTACA
>JANAVB010008918.1:0-75704 GCA_029216955.1 Iris pallida | reverse complement strand
GCATCCCACCATCTCTTCAGCAGCTCAGTTATGTGCATCTAGCCCATTATGTGCCATCCTTCCAGCCAGGCTCCCTGGCCGAGCAGGACGAGGGGCAATTAAACCCCATCCAGAGAAAGAGCCTCAAAAGCCAAAGAAGACGGTCAGGGCACCGCCATTCCGATCTACGGCTCTTCCGGAAAACGGAGATGAGGCCCGAACATCCCTATCTTTGGATGCAACAGGCACCTTCCGCCTGCCTCAGAAGCCCTCGACTCCGTCTTTTGGATGTAACAGTCACCTTCAAGTGCATCAACGACGACATGGCATCTCATCTTCACCCTCGGGAATACTTCGTCAACATGCACCCGAATACCCAAGTTCATATTGGAGGTACGTGAGGGAATGAGAAGCAAACCTTCTCTCCATGCCACTATTTATAGGCCGAGCAGATCAAACCCACGCGCCAAGTAGATGGCTCTCCGAATTCTGTGCAATAAACTCACATTAAATGGATGAACTAGACGCCTCGACTTCATCCAAACGGCTATTTAAAGACACTCGGAAGCGAAACAGCCGCATCATTAAAGACGTGTCGGATGCGCGGCTGTTCAAACACCAAGCGCCTCCCACAGATGCGCCCTGTACGAGCACATCACAGGGGATGCCCCCATACGTCCCCATACGCCTAGTGGAACGTCAACCAACGCGCCCACTCAGCTGTCCATCGAATGTCACCAACATTAAATGCTGAACTGACAGAGTTGGCAGCACGTCCTCCCAAGTCTGAACGGTTGACAGCTTTTGTAGAAAACGAAGCGTCCACAACGTCAGCATCATCACGACTTTACCCCGACGGCTACTGCCACGTGGCCACCCAACCATCCGCATGCGCCTCAAAGCCATGCGCCTCAGACCTTTCACTGATCCCTAAAGACAGAAGAAGAGTCTCCAGTTAAGCTTTGCATGCGCCTCAAAAGCCATGCGCCCCAGACTGATCTC
This sequence comes from Iris pallida, assembly GCA_029216955.1. Lineage (NCBI taxonomy): Eukaryota > Viridiplantae > Streptophyta > Magnoliopsida > Asparagales > Iridaceae > Iris > Iris pallida. Next base: position 74,723 of record JANAVB010008918.1, on the reverse strand, counting down.
TGATCCCGAAAGACAAAGGAAAGTCGCCTGCATGCGTCTTAAAAGCCATGCGCCCAGAATGGTTCGTGACTCCTAAAGGTCACGAGCCAAAATCTCATCATGCGCCCAATCCAAGGCGCATCCCACCAAATCATCCTCCCATCAGATCCGAGATCTCCGAGCCATGAGTCGACGACACGTGTCCTTTGACTCAACTCATCCAAGATTTCAGCAACGGAAAGATCTTCTCCTCTGCTACGTGTCGGCTCATAAGCAGTATGAAGAATTCAACCCCTCGAGTAGGGCGCATCATCCATGCGCCTCCATCAACAATCTCTACGTGGCGTCCCCACGTACCGGTGCATCCTACATATGTGCGCATGAGCAGCCAACCTGCCCGGCTATAATAGAGGAATCATTTCCTTCTTCCACCACACAGAGAGGGAAGAATCCTGAACGAACATAGAGAATCACCAGAGAGGCAGCTACAGACACTCAACGTCTTCCTTCTCTCAGCAAGCTCCAGCACCCAGAGCAATCTACACCTTCAGAGAACGGATAACCGTCGTCAGCCCGTCAACGGAGTCAACACATTACCACTCACTCCATTGGCACTAAGAACCCAGTTTAAACAAAGTGTACTCCTAGGACTACATCGAAGTCCTATATTAACACTATTCTGTTTGTGTTAAAGTTTTCAATCAAACAATTTTAATGGCAAACAAGCTGGCGACTCTGCTGGGGACTTCTTTCTCCTCTTCCGAGAAAGTTGTGTCACAGGCCGACGACGTGAAGGTGGGATCCTCCCACAAAATGCTGGTCGTGCGCCTCAATCAACAGGCGTACGAGGAGTTCATTTCTGAAGGAAGTGCGAGTCCTTCGAAGCGGCTGTCGAAGTCGAAGAAGACCCGCACAGCCTGGGTGCGCAAGGTCGACGCCTCGGGCACCACCACTGAAGGGAATGCGCCAATCCAGCCCTCCCTTCCTGCTGACTTTCTCAGCAACCAAGGTGCGTCCGCTGATGCAGCGCATTTCTCGGGGAAGCGTGCGGTTGACCACGTTCCCCAGCCATCTCCCTCTCAGGCGAGGAAGATACGTCGACGGAGCAGGGGCGCAGCCAATGCCCCGCGCATCACCTCTGATGTGCCACAAAAAGCCTCTGTCTTTGACAGACTCACTCGCTGTGATGGCGAGGAGAATTTGGATGCTGAGTACTATGCGCCCCAGAGGGCTAGTACGAAGATCTCCAAGGCGGCACGGGCCATGCGCCACAAACGTGCTATGCCAGCAGCAGGTCAAAAGCATGCGCTCACAATCACGCGCGCTGCTGACGGCAAGCTGTACAAGGTCGACTCAAGTGCTTCTGTACCAACAACGAGTCGACCTTCAAAGTTCTCATCTCACTTGGGCGCATCCTGCTGCACAACCAAGTCGAGCGAGGCAAATTCAGTGGTCTTGAACTCCCGTGCTCCTCTGGTTGTGCGTTTGAGTCCGTTCAAGTACTTCAAATGTTGTGGTTCCTCCACTACTGATCGTGATGCCTGCTTGGTATTAGAGATCAGGGGGCGCAGCACTCACCTGACCACCCCGACGTTTGTCCTTGCCATGCGTCTGAAGGGGGTGTGAAGGCAGCACTCTCCTCCAACGATCTGCGCAACGTGATCACTCACAAGCGCCGGTCAGGAGAGTTGACCAACAAGTACGATGCGCCTCTCACGGGGCATACTTGTACGGTGGTCACCATCAACTGCTGTTACAAAGCGGCAGTACCACCAAGGCAGTCAGTCTTCTAATGGCTGCAATCATCGACATCCCTCCGACGTCGCCTTGGGACGAAGGTGTCAGCAGAAGAGGAGCCCGGGGTTGCTTCATGCAACGTGATCTCCAACTCCTCGTCAGTCCGGAAGAAGACTGGCAATTCCTCGTCTTCATCCAAAAGCCAACCGAGGAAAACCAAGGCAGCTGTCTCGACCTCTGGAGTGTTCGAAGGCACTCGGTCGAGGAAAAAGTTCTTGGAGGAAGCTGGGGGTAGTCAGACCCTTGTTGAGCCTCATTCCGAAGACGAAGATGTCCAAAGCACAGCTGCGGCGGATCTTAATCATCGAGGCGAAGACAACCTTCCAGAAGCACCTCAAAACGAGGAGGTCTCCCCGGATACGGCTGGGGGTAGGAATGAAGAGGCCCTTCAAGACGGAACTGAGGACAATCAGGCCCTTGCAGATGCGCCCGTCGAGAATGACCTCCAGAATGTGACTGGGGGTGGCCAAGATGAAACACCAGGAGAGGCGACTCCCCCACATGAGAGTGAGGCCGAGAGCGAAGCCTCAACCAATCCATCCACTCCCGGCCGTGTCATGACAGTATACATGGCCGGGGTGATTCCGAGTCTGATGTGCCGCCGCAGGATATTGTCCAGCACATAGACTCATTAGAGGGAGGACTCAAAACCCTCTCTGCCTCAATGCAAGCACTGACTCAAGCGGTGTTTGATATGCGGTCGGCCTTGATCAGGACACCTTCAACTGGTCCCGACCCAGGAGCCAATGGAAGTCGAGTGTGCCCCTCCAACGGGCACCCTCAGACACAGAAGCACCCCGGACGTCTGAGCCCTCAAACGCTCCACTCCAGATGGTACCACCTTCCTCGACTCCTAGCTCCACGGAGGATGTGGTCAAAATGATCAAGGACTTGCAGGAGCGCTTCGAATCCAAAAACAGACAAGAGGAGCGCCAGAAAATGGGCATTCCCCAACCTTATCCTCTCGAGTGGAACAAGGTGGTTTATCCCCCAAAGTATAAACCACAAACACTCACGCCGTACGACGGAAAGGACTCTCCGCGTCGGTACCTGACATATTGGGGCCCTAAAAGGAGTGGCGTATGACTGGTACTGCAGCCTCCCCGACAATTCTATATCGTCCTTCGACGACCTGACGCGCCTCTTCCTCGACCGCTTCTACGACGGCGGGAAGGACATGACGATGGCGTCTCTCATAGAGATACGCCAGAAGGAGAAAAATGGTTCGGGTGTTCATTGAACGTTTCCGACAGGCCTGCTTCAGGTTACCTCCAGGCATGCTAGAACATACGCTTCTCTCCTCTTACAGCATGAACATGCTGCCTGCAGTAAAGCTTTGGCTCAATTCTACTCCTCCTCTCGACTGGAGCTCCCTGATCATTGAAGCTGAAGCTGCAGAAAAGAAGGCGGCCAATGCACGTCTTCTGGGTGTCAGCTTCCCCGCCTTTGACGATAAGGGGAAAAGGTCTACAGCCAATAACTCCGGACGAGAAGCAAAGGGGAAACAGGCATTGACTGTTAATGCCTCGAAAGGCGCATCTGCGCCTACTCAGAAGCCTCTACTGGCACCGAGACCCAAGGAGGTGTATTCATTCAATGACGAAGACACCCTGTAACTCTTTGAAATACTGAAGCAGGGTGACAAGATCAATCTTTCGGACCCAAAGCGGCCCGATGAAGTCGGGAAAGTGGACAACCCGAAGTACTGTCACTACCATCGATTTGTCGGACACCCGACCAAGGACTGCTATGTCCTCAAGAATTACATCCAGCGTATGATCAATACGGATGTAATCTCTGTCGACTATGAAGAGAAGACGGTGTCAGCCAATGTGGTGTCACTTCAGTTCGGCACCTTGCCGCCGACTACCACACAATGGCGTCGTCTCCATCCCTAAGGCGACAATGGAGGTGGTGAACTTGCCACCTACCCGTGACAATGCGAGTGGACTCATCCCACTCACCACATCTCGAGTCGAGGTCCTCTGGGTTCACCCCGACCTCGTCTCCGAGGTGACTCAAACGGAGGTACGTTCTACCTCCAAACCAAAAGACAGGAAGATCAAGTCTTGCCGCACGGTCTCTTCTTCAACAGAAGAGGCACTTCCAGTGCAGACGCGTGCACAACAGAACGCCCAGCCCGGCGAAGCTGTCGTCGAGGTGGTGCCTCCTGGCACCATCCCTGAGGAGGGCCCGTCTAAGCCCTCAGCAGCCAATAAGCAAAAGCAGGTGGAGGCCCGTTTCGACAGATCTCTACGGAAGGAAAATGCTTCGGGGCTAGCCAAGCCTCACAACTTTGACATTCTGGCACAACTAGCCAGTACTCCTGCACGCCTGTCTTTGTTCGAGCTCCTGCGTCTTTCCAAAGACTCCCGAGAAGCTCTCTGTGAAGCTCTGAAGGATGCTGAATCCTTTCTCAGTCAGGTCAAGCAGCCTGAAGACCTCCCAACTACTTGTGCGCACTGTCGTTGTATGGAGGAAGTTATCCCAAACATAACTTTCACCCAACAAGACATGCTGCTCAAGCACCACCGACATAACCGACCGCTGTATTACACATGGTACGTCGGTTCAGTCAAGGTGAGCCGGATTCAGATCGATCCGGGGTCTTCCTTCAGCATCATCCCGAAGGCGCTGCTATCAAAATTGGGGATCCCAATGTACCGGCTGACGCCCTCCAACACAACCATCAGTGGCTTCAACGCTAGCAAAAGCGAGCCACTGGACAAGATCCGACTGAAGTGTCACATCGGCAACCTCAAAACTGAGGTGACTTGTTATGTGGTGGATGCCGAGGTCAACTACAACATCCTGCTCGGCCGACCATGGCTACATGAGTACATGGTGGTGCCCTCCACGCTCTACCAATGCATGAAATATGTATCCACCAACGGCGTCATCCGGACAGAGTTTGCAGACATCGATCCTTTCAAAGGGATTGAAGCCTACTTCACTAATTCCGACTTGTACAAGCCACTTGACGAGGAGGAAGCCAACGATGCTGATGATGAGGCAGAGACGACAACTGAGCCAGACACGGAGCCTGAGATGACTCCAAACGTCCCTTTGAAGATCCAACTGAAGGGCAAACCACCCCAGAAGGTGCCTCCAATGAGCATCAATCTATCAGGGAAAGCACCGACTCCCGAGGCTCCCCTGAAGATACGCCTCAAGGGAAAGCCGCCTCAAACATCGGCTCCCCTGGTGGCAAAATTACAGGGGAAGGCACCACTCACAGGAGGCGCAGTTGAGGCACCTCTGAAGGTGCGTCTTAAGGGCAAGCCCCCGCAGTCATCCAAGATGCCAGAGAGGGCTCACATAACCCTCTCAGATCCCAAAGTCAAAGCTGTGGTGGATTCTCCTGATCCGACCCCAGTGCTTACAGATGAGGAGCTCGGCGAATATATCTCTGCTGATATAGATGCACCCTCCTTAGACAATGTAATCCCACGGGATAAGATCTCGTACTTTATTAATAGAGTGTCTTTTAATTATTCTTGTCTTCCACATTGGAATGCCATGTATACATTAGATAACGCTCTACGGTCGTTGCAAACACAAATAACGACTGTCTATGTAAATCGAGTAGTCCCGTCTCAAGGAGTCTGTTTCATAGCCCCTCCACGAAGCCGAGACGAAGGATCCATCATTTTGGGCAAAGCGAGCGTCATCAAGACCTCCTGCCACTCGAGCCAGAACCTGATACGGCAGAGTACAAGTTCTATCGGTACACGGATATGGCAAAGCACATCATCCAAAAGATGGGCTACGACCTTAAAAGCAACAAGGCCTAAACTACGGCAAGGGTCGACGTCTCCCTCTCCGGCTTCTGACAAAGGGAAAGCCGCAGGACTACTACAATCGAACTCGAAGGGGGGTAGGCTATGTCACGCCGCCAACAACTCCAGAGAGTTCAGACGCAGAAGACGTAGAATATTCCCACTCGTCCGAAGCATCGACTTGGGATTCCGATACCAGTATCGATCAGTCTTCAGGAAAGTGCTGTCAGCTAACATGACGTCAGCACAACCTCAAAAAGTGAAGGCGAAGACCAAGCGCCGGAACCCTTCGAAGAAGAACCCTGGGCTCAACGCCTAGGAGAACAATGGGATTCTCATTTTGAGTTACGTGAACCTCCCACCGAAGACGAAGTCGAGCAGATCGACCTTGGGACGGATCTTCTTTCAAACCCATCTTCATCAGCAAAAGCCTAGAAGGAGAAGACCGAGAGTCTCTAATCCAGCTGGCTAAAGAGTATATCGACGTCTTTGCCTGGAGCTACGAAGACATGCCTGGACTCGATCCACAAGTCACAATGCATAGGTTGAACATCTTACCTGATGCTAAACCTGTCAAACAACAACAACGACGTTTCCGTCCGGACATCATGAATGCCATCGATCAGGAGGTGGACAAACTCTTGACCAGCGGCTTCATCCGTGAGGAACAACACCCAGATTGGGTGGCCAATGTCGTACCTGTCACCAAGAAAAATGGGAAGATACGAGTCTGTATCGACTTCAGGGACCTCAACTCTGCTTGCCCGAAGGACGAATTCCCGCTTCCATCACCGATGTGATGATTGACAACACATGTAGCTTTGAACGCATGTCCTTCATGGACGGGTATTCAGGCTACATCAAATCAAGATGTTCCTCGATGACGCAAAACACACGTCATTCAGGACTCCGAAAGGTGTTTTCTGCTACACAGTGATGCATTTCGGCTTGAAGAACGCCGGTACAACATACCAACGAGCTATGAGCACCATCTTCCGTCAACATCTTCGTAAGACAGTCGAATGCTATGTTGACGACATTGCAGTCAAGAGCCGCCTCAAAGGAGATCACCTACAAGATCTGAAGACAGTCTTCGATCTCATGCGGGCACATCAACTCGAAATGAACCCCGCTAAATCCTTCCTGGGGGTTTCTAGCGCAAATTCTTGGGCTTTGTCATCACGGCAAAAGGCATTCATGTTGATCCCGAGAAGACCAAAGCCATCCTCAACATGGACCCTCCGAAGAATCTTTGAGAACTTCGGGGCCTACAGGGACGTCTGGCATACATCCGGAGGTTCACAGCAAACCTCTCCGGTAAATGTCAACCCTTTACTCAGCTCATGAAGAAGGGAGTCTCTTGTGTCTGGACAGAGGAGTGCCAAAAGGCTTTTGACGACATCAAAACCTACTTGACGAGCCCACCAGTCCTGGTGGCACCTGTCGCCGGTAAACCATTTCTCCTCTACGTCCGTGCCATGGATCATTCCTTTGGCGCTCTGCTGGCTCAAAACAGTGATACAGCCTATGAGCAAGCAATCTACTACCTCAGTCGAACGCTCATCGGGGCCGAACACCGGTACAACCCCCGTTGAAAAGGAGTGCTTGGCTTTGGTGTTTGACATCCAGAACACTCGTCATTATGTCTCGGGCCAGACAATTCATGTCATTTCCCGAGTCAATCCGCTCAGAGTCCTCATGACGAAGCCAGGATCATTGAACTCCCGGCTAGCCACATGGGCGATCTTGCTAACACCGTATAATATGGTATTGTCCCCCAAAAAGTTGTAAGGTCAAGCTCTGGCTGACTTTTTAGCTGCACACCCCATTCCAGAATCTTCAAAACTCTATGAAGATATCCCGGATGAGGTCCAAGAATCCAACGTCACCGAAGGAAGCTCCGTTTGGCGGATATTTTTTGATGGCGCTTCAAGAACAGGCCCCAAAGGCCAAATCATCGCAGGAGTGGGGGTAGTCTTAGTCTCCCCCGATCAGTTGGTCATCCAGCGTACTTACTCCCTTTCGAAGCCGTGCTCCAACAATGTTGTCGAGTACAACGCACTCATCATGGGACTCCAACTCGCACAACAGCTGGGGATGGACCATCTGGAAGCCTACGGTGACTCAAAACTTGTCGTAAACCAGATTCGGGGGCAATACGAGGTTCGTCATAAAGATCTGATCCCTTACCATGAAGTTGCATTGAACATCATTTCAACCTTCATCGGATTCTTCATCGAACATGTACCCCGTCTACAAAACTTGGAGGCCGACGCTCTGGCTGGCCTCGCGGCCTCATTGGCAGCGCCCCTTGGGACTCAACACTATGTCACGGTAACTGGCCGGACTTGGTTTGTCCTAGAAATAACCTATGCTTACGAGTGGCTCACGCCATGCCGACGAACATTGGTGTTAATGTCCGAGACTGGAGGTTCCCGTTCATCGACTTCGCTGTCTACGGAATTCTTCCAGAGGACCCGAAGGAAGCCGTCTCAGTCAGGAGACGTTCTCTTCGATTCTACTACAACACAGCTACTAAAATGCTGTACCGACGCTCCTTCGATGGGCTCCTCCTTCGATGCCTGTCCAACGAAGAAGCAGTCGAAGCTCTTCGAGAAGCCCATGACGGAACTTACGGAGCTCATCAGCCCGGTCCTAAGTTACAGGATCGACTGCGACGTATGGGCTACTACTGGCCAACCATGGCCGCCGACGCTGTTGAATATGGTAAGAAGTGCCATGCATGCCAACTCCATGCAGACTTCATACATATACCGTCTGAACCACTACATCCTACAGTCGCCTCCTGGCCCTTTGAAGCCTGGGGTATGGACATTGTAGGACCAATCACCCCTCCTTCATCAAGAGGACACCGCTTCATCCTGGCCATCACCGACTGCTTCTTCCAAATGGGCAGAAGCAGTCCCACTGGCGGAAGTAAAGAGCTCCAGGGTGGTCAACTTTATCAAACACCATGTCATTTACCGTTTCGGAGTACCCCGGCGGATCATTCATGACAATGGTCCTCAGTTTATCAGCCACATTTTTAGCAGGTTCTGTGATAACAATCGCATCCAAAATATGGCATCCACCGCCTACAATCCGGCTGCAAATGGGTTAGCAGAGGCGTTCAACAAAACTATCATTAGGCTGCTCAAAAAGGTCGTATCCTCCAACAAACGCGACTGGGACGAAAAGCTTGGCGAATGTCTTTGGGCCTACCGTACAACGTACGGACCCCAACAGGCAACATACCATTCTCCCTGGTCTACGGGAGCGAAGCGGTACTGCCTCTCGAGATACAGATACCCTCACTCCGCGTAGCAATAACAAACAAACTCACAGAAGAGGATAATCAACGTCGTCGTCTGCGGGAACTGGAGGCACTCGATGAGAAGCGTCTCCTAGATCAACAACGCATCGAACTCTACCAAGCCCGTATATCACAGGCTTTCAACAAGAAGGTCAAACAGAGGACTTTCCAAGTTGGTGACCTGGTTTTAGCAGTCAGAAGGCCAATGGTGTTAACTCACAAGACACCAGGAAAGTTCGAGCCCAAGTGGGAAGGACCTTTCATCATTGAGACGGTATACTCAAACGGTGCTTACCGCCTCGCCAAACCCAATGGGGATTTGTTCATGATGCCCATCAATGGCAAGTTCCTAAAGAAGTACTATTCTTGACATCCTTCAGACATGTACTTTCCCAAAGGGGATCTGTGGACCCAATCATCGGGGCTCGTACATAATCTCCTTCCACAAACTCATACGCTTCCGGAACCCAGCTGTTCCGTGGCATCCTTCCGTAGAAAGATAACCACGTCCACATTACCTATGAGTTATCCCTCTATACCCTACAAAGCGGAATCTTACACTTCGTAAGCTTACACCATCCTTCATGTTTACCACGTCCACATTACCTCTGAGTAAACATCTCGTACAAACAACCCCTGCATTGTTGTACATTGATCTCAGAACTTCCACGTCCACATCACCTCTGAGTTGTTCAGCGTATCCCCCAGGATCATTCCTACCACGTCTATAATACCTCTGAGTAGGAAGATTCTATTATTTGAACCCCAATGATTGCCACGTCCACATTACCTCTGAGCAAACATATTGGTTCTTTCAAACTTATTATCTGTACCTAAAAACCAAGGTGCGCAAAAGATAATAGGTCCACACAAATCATCAAGTTTATAATCACAAAAATGAACACATCACAAAAAAGGTTGTGTACTTCTTTTCCTAAAAAAAAGAGAGTACAGAACTACACCATCCTCCAGCAAGGGTTGCAAAAGAACATAAAAAAAGGGAGAAACTACAGTCCCTGAACCTCTCCAGGGTGGGCTGAGAGCTCTCTGACTCGATGTCTTAAGTCGGCTGTACGGGTCTCCACAGTCGCCAGGACTCGACGCTCAGCTTCTTGACGCATCAATTCAACAGCCTCAGCGAAAGTTTCGCTCTCATGCTTCTCATCAAGCTGTTGTCGCTGCTGAGCCAAGGCAAGAGTTCGCTGAGTAAAAGTCGCTTCCTCCTTCTTGAATGCTACGTGTTCAGCCTGGACACGTTCGGCATCTAACTGGAGTCGAGCCTGTTGGTCCTCAAGACGGCGCATCTGGGTGTTGATCTCTGCGATGTTAGCATCCAACGCAGCTCGCGTTTCCATTGTCTCCTTCATGGACTGAGACAACCGCTCTACCGCAGCCTCAGCCTCAGCCACTTCGTGCTCCCAAATGCCCACAGTGGCCTGGTAGGAAGACTCGATCTCGGCAATCAACTTCTCCTTCTTCGTATCTATCAAGACGGAGAGGTCATTTCGCTGGATGCGCTGAAGTTCCGCAAGCCGCTCGTCCAGCTCGATTACCGAAGCCTCCAGAATTTCGGCCATATGGTCGTGGCCTTGGTGAACGCGGATCAGCTCGATACAGGGCATTGCCAGAGTTCTTGCCGTCGCAAAGCTCCCGTTGGCATCGATCACCGCAGATACGCCCCTCTGCAGCATTTTATACACCCCTTCGACGAGGAATTTCACACATTCATCTGCGTCCGCCAAATCCTGCTTAAAGATATAGTCCCTCCAAGCAGTCACATGAGGCTGGGTCTTGCCCTTATCCCTCCGGTGCATCAGATAATGGTGGCTCGTCACCTCTTTGAATACAGCCATCATCTCCGGGTCCTTATCTTCCAGAACCTGGATCTCCTCATTTGACGGGAAATATTCCTCGTACGGCTCCGATCCCCAAGGAAGCTTAGACACTTCGTACATCTCATGGAGAGGAAACCCCAACTCTTCTACTGGAGTGAAAAAGCTGCCAGTATGGGCATTGAATATTTCCAAGAGCGCAAGGAACATGGGCTTATTGAGATCCACGCCTGCCTGCGTAGCCCGAATGGCGGCTGTCAGCCCGATCTCCTTAAGCTCAACTTTGAACCTTGAAAGCACCTAGGTGGTCAACTCGTCCCACCTCGGAATGTAGTGACACCAACCTTCGACTCTAAAGCCACCTGTCGGATACATGACCTTCGATGTCAGTATCCGATTTGCAAAGGTCGGGGCACTGAAGGGAAACATGTCGCTTGGGACTTCACTGTAGAGGCTCCCAGGACGCAAGGCTCGGTAACTGAATGAGGAACCGGCTCGTAAAGCAGCCAAGGTATCTCGCTGGTTCGAAGTGGCGTCAATCGAAAGGGTACCTCCCAAGGCCCCTCCTTGAGAAGGAGTAAGATCCCAACCCATCCTTCTCTTCGAAGATAAACGATAAAAGGCCGTCAGCGGCAACTGGCGGTCAACCTGCCGCATGTATAGAACCATGCCTTTGGCATAAAAGAACCAGTCTTCTTTGATCTTCAGTATCTTCGCTTCAGAAGAGACTAATCGGTCGCCAAACAGAAAGGCGGGTTTCAAGAAAGTCACATCTTCAGACTCAGCAGACTTCAGTTTACCACTCTCCATTATACTCTGGAGAAAAAGTGGCAACTGGTTCTGGATCTGCAGCATTCTCTCCCGGGGTTGGTTCTGTAAGATAGCATCCTTTGCAGGGTTGATCACCGCCTCATCAAAATCAACTCCCATTTGGCAAAGAGAAGCGTCCAGGAGGACCTCATTCAACAAAGGGATCGTCATCGACACTGGCACAACAGAAGTGGAAGTCAGGCAAAAAGATAAAAGATGTCAAATAGATTGACGCATCGTCAGGGTATAAACCCATGCGCGTCAGCATTGGAGCTTCGGCGCATCATCAGGGCGTAAACCCATGCGCGTCAGCATTGGAGCGTCGACGCATCATGAGGGCGTAAACCCATGCGCGTCAGCATTGGAGCTTCGGCGCATCATCAGGGCGTAAACCCACGCGCATCAGTATTGGAGCTTCGGCGCATCATCAGGGCGTAAACCCATGCGCATCAGCATTGAAGCTTCGGCGCATCATCAAGGCTTAAGCCCATGCGCGTCAGCAATTAAACCTCGGTGCACAATAAAGGCCTAAACCTATGCACGTCGGCGGGATAAAACCTCGGCGTATCATCAGGACAGAAGTCCATACGCGTTGGCAGCTTTGAGTTGGGGCACAGTATGGCCCAAAACTTGTGTGAAAGAGACGATACCCACCCGACACCTCGGGACGAACGTCGGCTGGAGTCGCAAGGGTGATCGGTGCATCCTCGTCGACGAACTCCTTCGCTTTCTCCTTCCCCTTGCTAGCACCGCCGCGAGGAGTCTTGGGAGCCATTCTCTCAAAGAGGAAGAAGTTAGGGTTTTGAAGAAGAACTCTAAAGAAGGCAAAGGCACAAAGAAGAAGAACTCTCTCTCTCTCTCCATCCCTCACCTATTTATAGGGCATGGTCGCACGCGTGACCCGATGAGGAGTGATCTCAGCCGTCGCCTCGGGTCCTGTGAAGAGATAACAGCAAATACAACCAAATGATCATTATTAATCTTTTCGGTTACCGAGGCATCATCATATGCATTAACAGAGAGAAGCATGCGCCCGAACAGCCATGCGCCCAGTAATCATGCGCCCTGACCTCCATGCTTTTTATTTAAAGTATTCCAAAACTTATTCAAAAGTTTTAAAAACTTTGAAGGGGGTCTTGTAGAAGCATGGAATTTCACAACCAGAAAGCCCATGCGCCAGACACTACATGCGCCAGAACTCGGACAGAACACTTCACAGCAAAGTCAATAAGTATAGACATTTGAAAAAGGACTTTTTATTTATATACAAAAGTCTATTACATGTCTAGAAAAGGTTGTACAAAGGAGAATTTCTACAAAGGAAAGATCCTATCTACAGCCAGCGGCCACCATGCGCCCCCAGATAAGCGCAGCAGTCACCATGCGCCGACAGTTAGGCGCAGCAGTTACCATGCGCCTCCAGCCAGGCACATCCCACCATCTTTTCAGCAGCTCAGTTATGTGCATCCAGCCCAGTTATGTGCCATCCTTCCAGCCAGGCTCACCTGGCCGAGCAGGACGAGGGTGGCAATTAAACCCCCATCCAGAGAAAGAGCCTCAAAAGCCAAAGGAAGACGGTCAGGGCACCGCCATTCCGATCTACGGCTCTTCCGGAATAACGGAGACGAGGCCCGAGCATCCCTATCTTTGGATGTAACAGGCACCTTCCGCCTGCCTCAGAAGCCCTCGACTCCGTCTTTTGGATGTAACAGTCACCTTCAAGTGCATCAACGACGACATGGCGTCTCATCTTCACCCTCGGGAATACTTCGTCAACAGAATGCACCCGAATACCCAAGTTCATGTTGGAGGTACATGAGGGAATGAGAAGCAAACCTTCTCTCCATGCCACTATTTATAGGCCGGGCAGATCAAACCCACGCGCCAAGTGGATGGCTCTCCGAATTCCGTACAATGAACTCACATTAAATGGATGAACTAGACGCCTCGACTTCAGCCAAACGGCTATTTAAAGACACTCGGGAAGCGAAACGGCCGCATCATTAAAGACGTGTCGGATGCGTCGGCTGTTCAAACACCAAGCACCTCCCACAGATGCGTCCTGTACCGAGCGCATCACAGGGGATGCACCCCCATACGTCCCCATACGTCTAGTAGAATGTCAACCAACGTGCCCACTCAGCTGTCCATCGAATGTCACCAACATTAAATGCTGAACTGACAGAGTTGGCAGCACGCCTCCCCAAGTCTGAACGGTTGACAGCTTTTGTAGAAAACGAAGCGTCCACAACGTCAGCATCATCACGACTTTACCCCGACGGCTACTGCCATGTGGCCACCCAACCATCCGCATGTGCCTCAAAAGCCATGCACCTCAGACCTTTCACTGATCCCTAAAGACAGAAGAAGAGTCTCCAGTTGAAGCTTTGCATGCGCCTCAAAAGCCATGCACCCCAGACTGATCTCTGATCCCAAAAGACAGAAGGAAAGTCGCTTGCATGTGCCTCAAAAGCCATGCGCCCAGAATGGTTCGTGACTCCTAAAGGTCACGAGCCAAAATCTCATCATGCGTCCAATCCAAGGCGCATCCCACCAAATCATCCTTCCATCAGATCCGAGATCTCCGAGCCATGAGTCGACGACACGTATCCTTTGACTCAACTCATCCAAGATTTCAGCAACGGAAAGATCTTCTCCTCTGCTACGTGCCGGCTCACAACAGCAGTATGAAGAATTCAACCCCTCGAGTAGGGCGCATCATCCATACGCCTCCATCAGCAATCTCTACGTGGCGTCCCCACGTACCGGCGCATCCTACATATGCACGCATGAGCAGCCAACCTGCCCGGCTATAAATAGAGGAATCATTTCCTTCTTCCACACACACAGAGAGGGGAGAATCCTGAACGAACATACAGAGAATCACCAGAGAGACAGCTACAGACACTCAACGTCTTCCTCCTCTCAGCAAGCTCCAGCACCCAGAGCAATCTACACCTTCAGAGAACCGATAACCGTCGTCAGCCCGTCAATGGAGTCAACGCATTACCACTCGCTCCATTGGTACTAAGGACCCAGTTTAAACAAAAGTGTACTCCTAGGACTACATCGAAGTCCTATATTGTAACACTGTTCTGTTTGTGTTAAAGTTTTCAATCAAACAATTTTAATGGCAAACAGTCCCAAGCAGAGACATTAAATAATAGTAGCAGAAATTTAGAACAAACATAAGTTATTCAAAAAAAGCTCTTTATTGATATTGAAATATAGATTACAATGGGGCGTAAGGCCAAGATTACAAGTCTCTCAAGCTCACTTTTCCCTCATTACCAGTTTACTCTGCTCTCTTTCATCTCTCAATACAAGTCTCGAGCCAGCGGATGCTTCGGAAGGCGATGTCCATACATTATGTCCCGTATAAGTCTTGACTCCATGCGGCCGCACGCTTCGAATCGCCAAGGGACTCCGTGCCTCGACGCATCTAAGCGAGCTTCGTGCCACGAGCTTCTACTTGTGCCTGCACATGTAAACTATGTGGGTTCAGTACTCAACTATACTGGTAGAGTGAGCTCCTCGCCCACCCATACAAAACTAACACGTTTGATTTACTTTGTGCAACATAGTCCATTATTATCAATTGTCTTTCTAGTCTTGTCTTAGGATCAGTTTTATGACAAACGCCTTGGCATATTTGTGTCTGAGGACCATCCCGTGCTTGCAACAGTAACGTCCACTCAACAAAGTTAACCTATCAAGTCGTGCTTGCCTTACGGCCATAATCAGAGATGCAACTACATGATAGACTCCATTTCCTTGCCTCTAGACCTTTCTCGTGCTTGCATTGTCAACGCACCGACTCATACTTATTTTTTGTGCCATACTCTGTGACGTAACGACTCGGTCGTACCATGAACTCGATTCATGCTTTAATATCTCTGAGGCAGTGCTTCCTCGCTTAGTCTTGCCTATACTTTAGTTTTGATAACGCGACCATGCCTCACATTTCGAGGTCGTACCCAGCAACTCAACGTAACTTCATCCAACTTGCCCTAAGGCCCTTCTCAACTTAACTCGTAACAGCTCAAGTTTAACTCATGCAACTCTATGCCAACGACTTAACACTCGATGCCACATCCAGTGCCGAAGCACGCCGCCTTCGTTGTAGCCAAATCTTAGGCTCAGACATTGTGTCTTCTAACTGCATACACATTTAACTCAACTCAGTCCAAAGGCACACACGCGGATTGTTGCCCGTGCTGACACATCTATATGAATGGTCACTAGCATTAACTAGCCATCGTGGACATAGCCTAGCAAACGGGATCCTTGCACCGCAAGTAACAATCTCCGATGCAAGTCCCCGTACTACCTATTGCCTATTACCCAGCTCGGCTATAATTTGTTCTTCCTAGGCCGAGTCGGTCCCGTGGCCCCGGGTTGTCGCTCGAAGAACCATCGCCCTTGTCGACAAGTTGTCCATGACCACGCGCCTACGCTAACTTCTAGACTTAACGTAATTGTATGGTCTCATCATTATCACTTAGTTCCTTTACTTTACTTCTTCCATTTTTCACACTTCTTCGCAGAGCCCAAACCAGGGTTGCCTAAGCGACTGAACTGCAGTCCCGGCATATTTCTTCTCGACGACTAACCATCGCTTAGACTTAACATTTTTTGAAACTCCGGGAACGGCTGCTGCATAGCCTTCCCACTTAACTTGAATATAACGTGTTTCTTAAGTATTGATAGACCGTGGCTAACTTTCCACTGAATCCACTGTGGCTCATGCCTTAAACCAACTCGTGTTCTACGCAACGCTATCGCCTAAGTCATACCTCATATGATGGGCCTTGGGATCGTGGGACTATTTAACTTGACAACCGCAGAATGAGCGGGATAGCACTTGGAATGACTTAGGTCGATCGGCATAACTTTGCCTAACTTACTCAAGCCTACAACTTAACCCGAGGGACGAGCAAAGGCTATGCCAAGCCTTGCGCAGTAGAAGCGTGCATGCTTTATCGAGCATTTACGCGGGCGACGCCTATGACTTAGGCAAGTTCATAGTTTTGTGTTGAAGACCAACTTTCCTTCTCCCAAGCCACGGGACGAAGGACCGAGTGTCATTTTCAAAGCACACCGTGCACCAACTCTAAGCCGACCGTTGGACCTTTCCATATTCTAACTCAATTCGACCCGTCGGGATTATTTCCTTTAGCTATGTAGATTTGTCTCTTTTATTATCAAGCCTACTTGTGCAAGTTGAAAACATGCGATTATTATATGAAGGCTAAGATGAGGCAAGTTCACCGAAACTACCCCACCTAAGCGATGTCTCCGAGAAATCCGTTGCATGGCTAAGTCCGAACGTCTTAGGCGTTTCGATTCCTCCGATTGATTGAGCAGGACGGGGCACTACATCATACACCACTCAGAAAAAGTTTCATCCTCAAAACTTACTGAGTACACTTATCGACTTATACCTTTGTTCTACATTCAAGGACTCTCGTACACACTACACCTATGCGTTCCCTCAATCCGAGCCACGCTCGTGCTTATCGCTAACTTAATCGTAAAGCACACCAACCGATCAACCAACATTCAAACTCGTCTTAATTCAATGATCATCAACATTTCTTCGAAACTCACGATCTCAAGATCCTCGATACTTTCCTGCTCCTCAAGTCTCACTTGATTCAACTATCACTTAGTTGGATCGTGCACATATTCCACGGATCCCCAAATTACATGCATTTCAGCCAAGTCTCATGATAGAGAATCTGCCATCACCACTTGAGTCGGATCGTGCACATATTCAAGCGTCCTTGATATACATACATGTCAACCGAGCCTCGTGAGCGGTGCCTCCACAATTCCTATCGCTTCACATCCGAACGTCTGTCTAACCGCTAGACTACGTCTTTAGGCTAAGGTCATCCGCCAGTATTGGAATCATAGTTCCCAAACAACAATATCAACACTGACCCCATCCTAAGATCAAGCTAAATCGATAGTACGAGATTTTTTACCCAAGCTCGTATCACTCTGATTTCTAAACATCGAGCATCAATTCCTTACGCACATCCCAATATTCGTCGCACGGGGTCCGAGTCGTTCAGCAAGCCATCCTACGATAATTCACGTTCAACCAATCCTCGACAAGAACATATCGCTCGTTCATTAAGCCATTTCGTATAGTCTATCTCTTCGAACACGTTTGACATAATCTGCCTATCAATCTCCAAGTCAAGCATGCTACGACACAATTCATCGCTAAACTAAAATTTCACATTCCATACTTCTGAAGTCATTCATCCCAATTCACGTAATCGATCACAAGGTCGTCCGACTTAACAATATGTTGTGCCCCAATCTCACGCGAGTCAGATTATCTACGGTGGGCACGAATCACCATGTACGCTTCCGCGAGATAATCATTCTCATCGGGACGTAACTCTTGTTTTGTGTCTAGACTAATTCATTTTCGATGCGCGGATTGGACCTACTCAATCCTCAAGTTTTATTCATTCGTCAATCCTAAGTCCTACAAATCCTCGAGTTCACCTTCGCATTAAACCAACAAGTCGAGACAATCAAAGTTGCCGCGTCCTAATTTTCCGAGTTCGATCATTCCCGCAACATGAATCACCATATCAACGCTCACGCAGAACGATCGCCCCAAATTCGACGCGATGCATGTGCGAGGCTAGAGTCGCGCTCGCACAAGACAAGAATGTCGATGCTGTGGTTATCCACGTAACCCTCAAGACACTTTCATTTTCATCCAACATTCATCTCAATCAAAGTCCTAAGTATTACATCCAACCGAACAATAAAGCTTGCACGATCATCATTTGCCGAGTCAGAGTACCACCGAGTTATCGCATATCGATCTTTGATACGCCTCAATACCATCGATGATATGCGTAACCTGATGATCTTCTTTTGCAACCAATTTTGAGTCGTAAGAATGATGCTATCGTCCAACTGGATAATCTCCTCAACATTTAAATTCAAGTTTGATCGTTACCCCTCGAATCGTTCACAACATCAATTTCCTCGAACCCAAATTCACGTATCGTTCATCCGTCTATCTTAAGTCATCGACCAACGTATTTCCTTCCAATTACATCATTCCTTGTTGACTCAAATCATCCAGCAACATCAATTCCAATCCTCAGAGTCGTTTACGTAACTTCAAAGTCAAACCTTTCATGCACGCTATCTTTCCGTCGTGCTAACTTTTCGTATACGATCCGTATCAATTTCATCAATCAAGTCATCCATTTATTTTATCGTTTAGAATCTCTATTCAACCATTTCGTAACTCGTATTACCATTCATAATCGTCCGAACGATATCTCGTTTGTGACTCTCGAATCATGACCAACTAAGCGCTACTCGTTCTGAGGCTTTGCGATATCATCGCTTGTCGACATACTCGTACTATCTGTAAATCTTTTAGTTTCGCTCGGACAATTCCTACAATGTCCACACACCACTCAGGGTTCGAGTCATTCTACAAATTCTCAAAAAGGTCATACGATTCACAATCGACATGTTCAATTGTGCGTTCGCCCGTTCCTCAAGGTCTAAGAACCATTTCTCGTGTTCGCTTTAGCGTTGGTCAAGTAGCATCTCAATCAACATGCATTCTACGTCTCTCTTATTCTCGTCCGAGCGATAGTCAATTTCACTCGCAAACTCGTTCGCACCAGAAGGTCTACGTGTACGATACTCGGCACAACTTAGCCAAAAGGCCGTGTGCATAGCCATCCATCCGAACTATACTTCGGTCTCGTGTACTCGTTTGCTATCGTCAGGGTAAGGTCATTCAAGCACGCATTATGTTTGTTAACTTTTAGCATCGGTTTTCTTTCAACTCAAGTCCGTCGTAGTCTGGCACAAAGGCCTTCGCCTATCGATTCCGTTCAACCGAGTACTCGTACGAGCTTTTGAAAATATTAGACTTACTGTATGGACATCTTGTGGGACAATTAAGAGAGAGCACACCAACGATATCGATATGCGGAAGCAACACTACAGAGTTTGCGAAAACAACGGAGTTAAAGAATTCAATCGATAGTCCAAGAACGTAAAGTCGCGCTTTGATACCATTATGTCACGCCCCGCTCCAGTAGGAGCGATCATCCTCACTAAGGCGTAATGTCGCACGAGCCTAGATTCCGCTCGTACAAGGCGGGTTCTATAATGGCCGATTTTAGCGACTGCGATGGGGTCGTCGCACAGAAGTCCCAAGCAGAGACATTGAATAATAGCAGCAGAAATTTAGAACAAACATAAGTTATTCAAAAGAAGCTCTTTATTGATATTGAAACATAGAATACAATGGGGCGCAAGGCTAAGATTATAAGTCTCTCAAGCTCACTTTTCTTTTATTACAAGTTCACTCTGCTCTCTTTCATCTCTTAATACAAGTCTCGAGCCAGCGGATGCTTCGGAAGGCGATGTCCATATATTATGTCCCATAGTCTTGACTTCATGCGGTCGCACGCTTCGAATCGCCAAGGGACTCCGTGCCTCGACGCATCCAAGTGAGCTCCGTACCACGAGCTTCTACCTGTGCCTGCACATGTAAACTATATGGGTGTCAGTACTCAACTGTACTGGTGGAGTGAGCTCCTCGTCCACCCATACAAAACCAATACGTTTGATTTACTTTGTGCAACATAGTCCATTCTTATCAATTGTCTTTCTAGTCTTGTCTTAGGATCAGTTTTATGACAAACGCTTTGGCATATTTGTGTCTGAGGACCATCCCGTGCTTGCAACAGTAACGTCCACTCAACAACATTAACCTATCAAGTCGTGCTTGTCTTACGACCATAATCAAAGATGCAACTACACGATAGACTCCATTTCCTTGCCTCTAGACCTTTCTCGTGCTTGCATTGTCAACACACCGACTCATACTTGTCTTTCATGACATACTCTGTGACGTAACGACTCGGTCGTGCCATGAACACGATTCGTGCTTCAATATCTCTAAGGCAGTGTCTCCTCGCTTAGTCTTGCCTATACTTTAGTTTTGACAATGCGGCCATGCCTCACATTTCGAGGTCATGCCCAGCAACTCAACGTAACTTCACCCAACCTTCCCTACGGCCCTCCTCGACTTAACTCGCAACAGCTCAAGTCTAACTCATGTAACTCTATGCCAATGACTTAACACTCGATGCCACATCCCGTGCCGAAGCACGCCGCCTTCGTTGTAGCCAAATCTTAGGCCCAGAAATTGTGTCTTCTAACTGCATACACATTCAACTCAACTCAGTCCAAAGACACACACGCGGATTATCGCCCGTGCCGACACATCTATATGAATGGTCACTGGCATTAACTAGCCATCATGGACATAGCCTGGCAAACGGGATCCTTGTACCGCAAGTAGCGATCTCCGATGCAAGTCCCCGTACTACCAATTGCCTATTATCCAGCTCGACTATAATTTGTTCTTCCTAGGCCGAGTCGATCCCGTGGTCCCGGGTTGCCGCTCGAAGAACCATCGCCCTTGTCGACAAGTTGTCCATGATCACGCGCCTACGCTAACTTCTAAACTTAACATAATTGCATGATCTCATCATTATCACTTAGTTCCTTTGCTTTACTTCTTCCACTTTTCACACTTCTTCGCAGAGCCTAAACCAGGGTTGCCTCGGCGACTGAACTACAGTCCCGATATATTTTCTCTCGGCGACTAACAATCGCTTAGACTTAACATTTCTTTGAAACTCCGGGTACGGCTACTGCATAGCCTTCCCACTTAACTTGAATATAACATATTTCTTAAGTATCGACAGACCGTGGCTAACTTTTTACTGAACCCACTGTGGCTCATGTCTTAAACCAACTCGTATTCTACGCAACGCTATCGCCCAAGTCATACCTCATATGACGGGCCTCGGGATCGTGGGACTATTTAACTTGACAACCGCAGAATGAGCAGGACAGCACTTGGAATGACTTAGATCGACCAGCATAACTTTGCCTAACTTACTCAAGCCTACAACTTAACCCGAAGGACGAGCAAAGGCTATGCCAAGCCTTGTACAGTGGAAGCGTGCATGCTTTATTGAGCATTTACGTGGGAGACGCCTATGACTTAGGTAAGTTCATAGTTTTGTGTCGAAGACCAACTTTCCTTCTCCCAAGCCATGGGACGAAGGACCGAGTGTCATTTTCAAAGCACGCCGTATACCAACTCTAAGCCGACCATTGGACCTTTCCATATTCTAACTCAATTCGACCCGTCGGAATTATTCCCTTTAGCTATGTGGATTCGTCTCTTTTATTATCAAGTCTACTTGTGCAAGTTAAAAACATGCAATTTATTATATGAAGGCTAATATGAGACAAGTTCACCAAAACTACCCCACCTGAGTGATGTCTCCGAACAAGCCGTTGCATGGCTAAGTCCGAACGCCGTAGGCATTTCGATTCCTCCGATTGACTGAGCGGGATGGGGCACTACATCGTGCCCCCATCCCCGCATCCTTCCGCTTCTCCTCTCTTTCTTCCGGCGCCAATAGCTGCTCACCGCTAGCTCCGAGTTCTTCTGCCTCCTCCCAGCCTTGCCTTGTACAACTCCCGGCCTTGTCTAATGATGGTTGGATGACTGTATCGTGTCGCAAAAAATGTACTAAAGTTCCTTCTACACAGATGCCTAGCCGCGTTCCTCTAGCTATCAGTTTGCACGGCTGGAGAAGGGTGGCTCTCATCTCCCTCCGGTTTCGGACACTTCTTCCTGTACCCCTCACCCTCCTCTGAAGCTTTCGAAACGGTAGCTCGGAATGCCCACAAAATATTAGTCAATTTGTCGGTTAGGATCCTAATCCTTATAAGACCTCGGGAGTGTCTCCTACCTCTTGGGCAGATCAATGTAGACCTGACTTGGCGAGGGAGGACATTGAGATGCATTATGCAGCACCCAATATTAAAGAAGGAAGGTTATTTCAATTTTCAAAGAAGACGTTTCCAAAACAGAAGCTTTCTGGAAAAATACTATCATTCTTTACGTAATGGAAAGCCGACCATACTTTGGTTAAAATAAGGGCTTTGCCTTACGCATATGGTAACCAGAAGGGAGCATGGACATATACTCTCGGGAAAATTGATTCTATTTCATCAAGTTTTGGGTGGCAAAAGATTTACAAAGAGTTATTCAAAACGGTCCTTGGACTTTTGATGGTAGATTGGTTGTTCTGAGAAGATGGGACCCGTCTACTAACTTTGTATGAGATAGGTTGGCCACATGTTCCTATATGGATTAGGTTTCCATGGCTCTCTCCTCAAGTTTGGAGTGATCTAGCTATCATGAAGCTGGCAATTGGAATAGGAATTCCTTTAAAACTAGACAAATGCACGACTGAGGGAGGTCGATTATCCTTTGCCAGGGTCTTTATTGAGATTCATGCGGTGGATATGCTCCCTGACAAACTAGAGATAAAGCTCCTGACAGGCGAGACCGTCTTTCAAGAAGTTGAGTATGAATGGGTTCCCCTATGTTGTCACTCCTGCCATAGCTTTGGACACACCATCTCTCAGTGTCCGAACACTAGAGGCCCTTATGTGGTCAATCAAATATCTCATGATAATCAAGAGGTGCCTATACCTTTAGTGGATACTGTTCTTCATGGCTTGATGGAGAGGAGGTTGATTTAATCGTGGAAACTAGTAACATGGATACAAACGAGCCGGCAGCTAAGGAGATCCCCCAATCAACTCTCCTGGGGAAGAGGATAGAAGCAGAGAACGAGGAAGAAGAGATAGTTGAAGGAAGCAATGAGGCACAACATGCGCTAGTTGTGTTCGGACAGGTAAGCAACAAGAGGAAAGTGCTTCTAGCTTGGTTATTTTTAGCGCCTAGGAGGATTGACAAGAAGCGAAACATGGCAGAGTTCGAAAAAAACTGGCAAGTGGAGGAATACTCTATATCGCTCACCTTGTGGACGGATCTTTACATGATGTTAGCAAAGAGGATGGTCAACAAGACAGGCAGCAACTGAATCAAGAACCGTTGACCTACCAGAATCCCATTTGACAGGCTAAAGTTGAATCTAAAATGGGTGGCGATAAAGCTTCTAACCAACGACAGGATGGACCTTCTCCCCCCTAAGAGAGAGTTCGTGTATGAACAAGGGAATCAACCATCGTAATTTATGACAATTTTCACATGGAATATGAGGGGGACTAATTTGATAGACAGATGGAGAGATATTATAGAGTATGCGGGAAAGTCTAGATGTTCTATTATTAACATTCTAGAATCTAAAATTATAACAGATACTAAGATTACCAGGCGAACCCTGTCGTACTGGTCTTCCACTCATAACCTTGAATATGGCTCGTATTTGGGTGATGTAGGACACC
Source organism: Iris pallida (assembly GCA_029216955.1). Lineage (NCBI taxonomy): Eukaryota > Viridiplantae > Streptophyta > Magnoliopsida > Asparagales > Iridaceae > Iris > Iris pallida. The sequence continues at coordinate 50,862 of JANAVB010008918.1, read as the reverse complement.
AGGGTTTGGCAAGGGGTTGTGATTCAATGCTCTGACCAACTTCTCACTAATAAATTTACTAACAAAGGGGGTGTTCAAATTATTGTGGGAGCGGTGTATGGACATAATGATCATAGTAAGTGGCTTAGACTTTGGAGAGACATTACTATTACTAGTACTCTCGCTGGAGATAGATTACCCATGGTGGTTGTGGTAGATTTCAATACTACTTTTTATGCTAATGAGAAGAAGGGGGTGCCCGGTCCCACAAGCAATCCTCTCAGAGTTTCAATAATGCCTCTTATCCTCTGGCTCAAGTGTATGGCTAAGACAGGTCACATGTGGCCCTGAAACAACTAGGCTATCCACAAACGTATTATTATCCAACTAGACCGTGCTTTTTGCAATGGGAGGTGGTTAGACATGTTCTAACTGTATCGGGCTGAATACTTACCCCCAGGCACTAGCGACCACTCCCCTATTGTCATAAGACTCGGAGATACCTGCCATCAAAGGGAGGTCGTTTAGATTCTATAATTCTTGGACGCATTTGAAGGGCGACGAGGAGGTAGTTAATCTTGGCTGGAAGAGTAGGGTGAATGGAACTGCTCAATTCAGGCTTGTCCACAAGTTGAAGTATGTTAAAGGGCTCCTCAAGGACTGGAATAAAGAGAGACCTGATATTCCCCTTCAGGAGCTGGAGGAGAATCTAGCTGACATTCAATATAGGGTGAAGATGGCTTTTGACCTTGTCATCATGAAAGAAGAGGTGGACCTTCAAGATCAGCTACGTACCGAAAAATTGTTGGTGAGGTCCGAATCAAACAACGGGCTAAATGCAATTGGCTCAGAGATTGAGATAGGTGCTCTAAATTCTTCCATGCCATGGTTAAAGCTAGACAGAACCATAATACCATTCATGGGCTGTTTGATTGTAATGGACTGCTTAATATTAGGGCTATGGTATAGAGATGAGGCGGTTCAGTTCTTTCAGGACCTCTACAACCAAAACATGTATCTGACCAGCTTTTCTTACTTTGTTTTCAAGAAACTGGTCTCCAGGCAAAGCAACATTATTTTGCAGGCACTACTGTCCTTGGTGGATATTGATCTATTTGTTAAGACGATGGATCCTAACAAATCGCCAGGCCCAGATGGGTATGGGGCTGGTTTCTTTAAAGAATATTAGGAAATGATTAAGGGGGATGTGCTGAAAGTGGTGAGAGAGTTTTTTAATACTAGCAAACTGCTTAAGGAGCTTAATCATACTTTTGTGGTTCTGATTGCTAAAGCTGAGGGGGCAACCTTGTTGGGAGACTTTATGCCTGTTGCGTGCTGCAACTTCTTCTACAAGATTATCACCCACCTTATGTGTGATCGGATGAGGATGTTATGAAGGAGATTATTTCTCCTAATCAGACGGCTTTTATCAAAGGTCATTCTATATTGAAAAACTATATGCTGGCTCATGAGCTTGTGAGGATTTTAACAAGCAAGGGGATAACAAACGTATCTGAAGCTTGACCTCAGGATAGCTTATGATATGGTCAACTGGGACTTTCTATGTCATATTATGCTCTATATGGGATTTGACAAGTAGTGGGTGGATAGGGTGAGGGTTTGTATATGTTCGCCTCTTTCTCCATTATAGTTAGAGGAAAGCTGAAAGGATTTTTTGGCAGCAGCAGAGGCCTGAGACAAGGGGACCCCCCATCTCCATACCTATTTGCGATTGTCATGGAGTTCTTTACATGTCTTATGGATGATGCGGTGATAGAGGGGTTGATTAGCCCCCATTTTGAAAGACGGATCCCGTGGTCTCCCACCTTATTCATGTGGATGACTTGCTGCTCTTCATTGAGCCTTCGAACAGATCTCTTGATGCTCTAAAGGACATTATTGTTTCATTTAAGATCTGGTCGGGCTACATCTTAACATAAACAAGAGCCAGATGTTCATGAATCGTACATGTGGGAACAAAGAAGCTTGGCGGAATAAGATGGGCATTCCAAAAGGTAAGCTCCTTGTCAAATATTTAGGTCTTCCCCTATCTATCAACTATTTTGCTGTTGTGGATTGCGAGGGGCTCCTCAATTATGTGCAATTGAGACTTGAGGGATGGCAGGCACAGATTTTGTCTTTTGGAGGTAGGATTGAACTGATCAGAGTCGTTATCTCGGTGATAGCTATGTACTAGCTATAGCCATTATTTTTTTCCAATGGTATCATTAAGAAGATTGAACATATGTGTACGAACTTTCTGTGGAAGGGGGCATGCATGCTATATGTCATTAACATGAAGTCTCTCTGGACGGACTGGTTAAGGGAAGATATTTTTCGTCTAAGATCTCTGTCCCTCCTCAGAGATACGGCCCACCTCAAACTTTTATGGATATTCATTAACAGGAAGTCTCTCTGGACGGACTGGTTAAGGGAAGATATTTTTCAAAAAGGGGCTTTCGGTATACCAGCAGCAACAACAACTACTCAGTCATGGTTAAATCGATGTTGGCTACAAGGAGGAGGGCTAAGGACAAACTCATTAGGGTGATATGCTCTAGGGCCCAAACCAGCATTTGGCATGACCCGTGGATCAAATACTCCATCTTGATCGAGAGGAAAGGCTGGCATATGTATGAGTTGATGGGCTCTACTGACATGGTGAGTAGTCTAATTCAGGAAGGAGAATGGAAGCTTCAGGGCCGGTTCATCGAAACGGCTTATGCGGAAGATATCCGTGAGGTGGAGATTGGTAAGCAGGGAACGGTGGACTACTGGATTTGGAAGGACATGGAGAAATACACTTTCAAGTTTCGGACTGCAGTTAACCAGACTAGGACCTACCACGAGGAGGTCGATTGGGCTGAGTTGGTTTGGATGAAAGGGGCGACGGTTAAAATATCTTTGTGCCTGTACAAAATGATCATGAATAGACTTTTATTTTACTAGGGATCCACTATGAGGATAGAAAGTGCTACTTATGTAGTAAAAATGATGAGTCTAAGGATCATCTATTTTTGCATGTAACTTTGTTTGGAAGATATGGCACAGCAAGAGAGCTAGGCTTGGGCTCACTGTTGTGTAGAGTAGAGACATTTCCTCGATTATTGAAGATGTTAAAATTCAAAAAGGCAACGGTGCGAGTGTATACCAATGTATTTGTCTTAGCTTTGGGATGGTGGTTTGACATGTTTGGAGGAAACGGAATTGGAACATCTTTGAGAGTCTACCCTCAGTAATTTAGCGGTACAACGGAATATACAAGCCGATATTGATATTCTAGACCCCAGATGACCATTTTGTAGTCGGAGCTAGATCATAGTTGTAATCTTTGTGTTTATCCATAAAATATATAATATATATATATATATATATATATATATATATATATATATATATAATGCCAATGACTTCTAGCTCAAGTGGTTGGAGTGAGGCATATTTTTAGTCCAATGATCTAACTATGTTTTCTATTGTGGTTATTCGATTAAGTTTAACGTTATAATATCACTAATATTCATGCTATTACTATAGTATTTATACTTAAACTTAGCATAGCCCTAGTGTGCATTAATTTTATCATACTTGCTACTATGTATATTGTTTTGTTCGTCTAACATATATATGCAGAAAAGCAATAAGCAAGATCAACATGGACATATACAATAAATAAATCATGATGGGCCAAAGACAACGGTATCCCACAAGATTTTTCTGAACCGCTCAATGATATATCTGGGCAGCGCCCCTCGTAGGGGTTCAGGGGTGAAGTCCCCGAAAGGTATTCAGATTTCATAATCTGGATATCTGACAATCCAATGGTCGAATTCCAGTGCATTAAATGATCCCAACGATCATATTTCTAGCCGTTGCAGAAATAGACCAGTATACCGATGGTATGCTGTAGTATACCGATGATATACCGATCGCGGACTGAAAGTTGCATATTTGCTCTTTCTTTTGCTTTGATTATAATTAGCATTCAACCCCTTCATTCAAGTTTGATTCTTTGAGCCTAAAAATTTCTAATCTACCAAAGCCTATCCACAGACTACTCTACCAAAGCTTTCACTTGCCTATCCATAAATTGTCTTAGTGTGTTCTTGAGTTGTAAAAGTGAGATATTCGTCTTTGTTGTAAGAAGATCAAAACCATATTGTAAAGAGGTTGAAGTATAAGCCTTCGGATCAAAGCTTGTGTGAAGTTGGAGTGTCTTCGGATCAAAGCTCTCGTGTACTGAAATCGGAGAGGCCTTCGGATAAAAGCCCTCGTGTAAGAAATTGGTGAGCCTTAGGATCAAAGCTCATGTTGTACTATTTGTAATATTAGTTGATCAAAACTGGAGAGAGTTTCGGACTGGAGTGCCCCAAGGAAGGATAGCAGGATACATCGGGTGTCGGTATTTTTATTGCTTCTTCTCTTGCACTCTTAATCTTTAAATGCCCATTAGCAATCTTATTGTGCTCTATTAGTAATCTTGACCCTATTCACCCCCCTCTTGGGTGCTTTCACATATCCTCCTAGAGGTTGCAGGTTCGATCAACGGGGCAAGCACATTTAATTTTATGTGGAGGAATTAATGTGAAGGCAGCTAGATGCAGGCCGGTTGCAGGTGCTAATGCGATACAAGTGCGGTGTTGTGCGGACCTTCGGGATGAGAGTGGCCTTCGGGCCGAATTTATAGGCATTCTGATCAGGAATCTATAACACAATTACCTCTTTCTAAATATATATATATATATATATATATATATATATATATATATATATATATATATATATATATATATATATATATATTATATAACCAAGCGTTGGGCGCTGGTACTTGGGCCCACTGGGTGGCTGTTCGAGCCACGGGTCCATTGAGGAGAGTATGTGTGTGAAATATATATATATATATATATATATATATATATATATATATATATATATGGGGGGCGGATCGGAAGCCCCGCGGGAGTCCCGTCGTCCTCGACCGTTGGATCGAGAGGGCACGCACGCGGGCCCCCCGATCTGATGGTACAGGGTGACGGGACTTTAGTGGGACTCCGCGGACGGGTCTTTTAATCCGCCATATATATATATATATATATATATAATATAAAAATATATATATTATTATTATTATTTTTATTTTTTTATTAAAACCCCACAATTATATTCATATCAAGGCGCAAAATGCCGAAGCCTTTACATGTAAGCGCAAAAAGGACAATAAGAGACGACAAAATGAGGCAGCCATCCGCTGCGAGAACTAGAAGAGCAAAGACTGGCAGAAGTCCTCCAGGCCGTGCTTGCAGTGTCTGCTAACTTTGTGAGTCTGACGGAGGACCTCACGAATTAGCTGGTCGGATGAATATTACTGTCCCTCGTATCTGAATTTGATGCGATTCTTCCAGATGACCCACGTAATGGCGGATGCGACAATCTGGTGTCCATGTGAGGCGTTACTCCAATTGGCAAGAAGATCGTTGAAGCTCCCACCGGTCTGGCCCTGCTTGCAACGCTGAGACAGAACGTTCCAAACCCTTGTCGACAAGTCCCCTGAATGAAAAATGTGGTCCACCATTTTCGATTGTCTCGCCGTATAGTAATGACATGCAGAAGCTAAACTGAATCTGATGGTTCTGAGAGCGTCGTCAGTGGGTAGTTTCTTATGAAATGCTCTCTAGATGAAAATGGACCATTTTTTGGTGATACAAGACTGCCAGAAAGCGGTAATGATGGAGGAAGGTGCTCTAATGCCACGGGCAACACTTCTAGCCGATGCAACCGAGAAATGACTATTGGTCGAAATAGACCATTGCAGAGTGTTGGGGTCCTTTCTGATCTTGAGCCCAACGTCACGAAGCAGAGAAGCTGTCTCGTCCCCAATCCACTCACGGGCCCTAACCCAGTTCTGGTCACTTGAGGAATCCTACATGTTGCTGATCTTACAGTTTAGGGAAGAGGGCATCCGGGTGCTGGGGGAGAAGATTGTCCCCAGACCAACATTCGAAGAACATAGAGGATTCGCCCGACCCCAACCGAAGCCGGATAAGAGGTTCAACAAGGTTCCTCCCATTTAGGATGCGACACCAGGATGCGGAGGATCTGCAGTTGGAATCAGCGTTGGACGGATGAATGTGTTTAAAATATATGGCCTTTATGAACCGTGCCCAAATATTCCAGCTCACTCGAAGCTTCCACCACAACTTCATTGAGAAAGCAACCACAATATGCGGTAGCCTGCAAAGACCAAGACCTCCCTCATCGGTGGGTCTAGCCATGGAGTTCCAGCTAGCCCAATGGTGCTTGTTCTTGCCGTTGCTGCGACCCCAAAGGAAGTTTGCGAAGAGGTTTTCAATGGTGGTGAGAACCTTCTTCGGGGGGGGAGCATGCTGCTAAGGTGTATATGGGGATGGAGGAGAGGACGTGCTAAATCAGAATAATCTTTCCGCCAAGCGATACGTTGCGTTGTGCCAACCCTCAAGCTTTTTTCTAATTTTTCCCACCAGGCCTTCGAAGATTCCCATATTGGTTTTGCCGTATACCAACAGGCACCCCAGGTAGTGGAAAGGTGGGTACGCAATATTAAAGGAAGTAATGTTGGTAAGGGTGGCAGAGTGGTCTCTGTTGGTGTTGTCGTGCACATAGATGAAACTCTTACTGGGTTGACACGCTGACCAGAGCATTTGGCGTATCTCTGCAGCGTGTTGTGGACCACTTCCACAGACCTGACTTCACCAGAAGAGAATATGAGAATATCGTCAGCGTACGCTAATTGAGTTATGATCGGACAGCCACTAGTGGTGTGGAAGTGCTGGAAATACGGGGAGCCCACCATCTTGTTCAGGTTTCTGCTCAAAGCTTCAGCAGCGATGATGAAGATAGTGGACGATAAAGGATCTTCCTGCCTGACACCACGGCTAGATTTGAATAAACCCTCAGCTTGGCCGTTAATAACCGTAGAGAACCAAGAGTTATTGATCGACCTCCAAATAATGTTGGTCCAGGTTTCCAAAAACCCGAAGGCCCTGAAAACCCAAATCATGAATTGCCATTCCAGCTTGTCATATGCCTTCTACATGTCTAGTTTGATAGATATGTTTCTGCCCCTAGATGATAATTTCATGCAAGTGATCATTTCCTAAGCCAACAGTATGTTGTCAAAGATGTTCCTGCCGCGAACAAAGCCACTCTGACCTTCTGAAATAATCTTAGGGAAGATCTCGCTCATGCGATTGGCGGATGATCTTGGAGATAATTTTTTTTTGTGAAGGTGCACAGGCTAATAGGGCAGAAGTCTTTGAAGGTCTCCGGGTTTTCTTGTTTGGGGATAAGAATCAGGTAAGCGCAGGAAATCGATCTGGGGTACCTGGCTCCTTTAAAAAAAATGGTGACCACCTCATGTTTGTCCGACTTGATGATGTCCTAGCACGATCTAAAGAAAACGCTAGTGAAGCCGTCAGGTCCGAGGGCGCTATGCTCGTTAAGGGCCCAAACAACATCTTTGACCTCATTTTCTGAAGGGAGAAGCTCCAGCTGAGTATTGTCTCTTTCGTCGATCAGTCGAGGGATCTCCGCTAGGAATTCCTCGTCTCTCGTGATGACCTCTTTGGTAAATAACTGGGAGTAGAAATCAGCCGCGGCCGATTTGATATCCCATTAACCTTTGACTATGTGCTCGTTCACATCGGCTATCTGGTGGAGGTTGAGCTATTGTCTACACCCCTTAACACGGGAGTAGAAATAGCTAGAGTTTCTGTCTCCTTCACTGTCCCAGGTCAGTCTGGCTTTTTGTTTCCAGAATTCAGTCTCGACTTTCAGTCTGAATTTAAGCAGAGCTCTGGTCAGATTGAGGGAGGCACGGGCCGCAGAAGATCTATCAGTGGCGAAGAGAGCTTCAGCGCGGGTAACGTTATCTTTAGCTATGCGAATAACTTGAAAAATGTCCCCAAAGGTGGCCTTATGTTACGCCCCGCTCCCGAATAATTGGGTACGGGTTGATGCATGCCCGGCCTACACTGTCGTTGACAGCGGTAGTGAGCCGTCTAGTCATCAATAACAAGAGTAATCTCATCACAGCATCTAATCTCGAAAGCTATACTAACCATCACAGCAATCCACTATACAATTATTACAACTTATACATGAATATCCGGGTACAAAGCCGGTAAAAGATAAATACTACAACAACAACAACATATAATCAAATACACTCAATCAATCTCCTATACATGAAACTAGCTATCTCAATATAAAGTGAACTCCAATGCCAGCCATGACAATCTAAAGATCCATCTCACCTGTAATCAACGATCCAGTCAGAAAAGGAGCAAAGTACAATGTAACTCAATAAAACTTACCATAAAGATCAATGGAACGGTATATCAAAATATAACTGAAAGACAGAAAAGCAATGTGAATATAAAGTATGCACTAGCTATGTGTACATGTGCAATTGGACGTTATCAACATATGGGGACTAATATGTAATCAAGCATATTGAATATGCTATGAGTCAATCAATAATCAGGCATGTCTGACGACAATGCTATCAGTCACGCAATAATCAGGCATATCTGACGACAATGCTATCAGTCACGCACAAAATGGACATCAGGCATACGGAGTATGCTATCAGGCAATATTTGTCCATTATTAGTCAATCATATGTCTCTAGAACGTCCTCCACCTGACACGAGAAACAATGCAAGCAATCGATCAAGAACAAGCAAAATAATGACACGAGACAATGTGAATGCAATACATGAAATGATGGTAATACTGAGTATATGTACTTTCCTTGATTCCGAGAATAGCAATGCCTTCTAATCACCTAAAATAGGGAAGAATTATTTAGAATAACTCTTTAAGAAATTTAGATAATAATCTAAGCATTTCTTCCAACTTATCCTTAATGACTAAACCTGCCATTATTAATTAACTAATTAATCCATTAGCTTATTCCTATACTCACATTAGTAATGTCAAGGCTAAACTAAGCCCAAATCACTCTTTAACTAAAATTGATCAACACTTAAATGGAACCCATGCATAGGCCCAATATGGTCCAATATGGAACCCATGCTCCCCAACTACTCAAGACTCACTGAAAACAAACTATATATTGTCTGCCAAAAGGCCCCAACTGTATTGAATTAAAGAGTTACCAAAAAAAACCTATTCTGTCCAGCTCAACAATATAACACTCAGCCAAAATAACTCCATCCCATCTAAAGCCCAATCACTTTCTAAGGCCCATATTCCTGCTTTCAAATCCAGCCACTTTCAACTGACACACATAACCTTAACATTAACGGCTAACAAACAGTGGCCTGGAATTCAATCCTCAAGTGCAGCTGGCTAACTAACATTAGACTAACCATACATTTCCCCATAATGATACTCGTCTGTGTCTTACGACACCCAACTGGACACGCCGACACAGAGTCGAGTCCACTGCTCTACGCGATGGCTGCTCTAACACCACACGAATACTTTCGTTCAACACAGAGTAAGAATCAAGTATAGAATCATACATGTGCCCGAGATAGGTTGTTTACATCTTCAGGAGTCGATACAGCAGTCCCCGTGTCCAAATCTTCTACAGAGCTCTGGTTCAGGCATAATATCGAACATGTGATGATCAAAAGGAAGGTTACAAGAACATGAGTTATACTTGATTCGGATCAACTCCAAATTGGAGAAAAACTTGCGAGGATCAAATCAAAACTCACCAATCCTTCAATCAAATTCCAGAAAATGAGAAGAATGAACCGATCAAAATCACTCGAAGAATCGATCCATGATCACTAAAATCACCCAGGCTTATATCGATCACCAACACCAATCGATCAACAACATCAAAATACTCAAGAATTCGAAGGGAACAAAAGGGAGGAGGTAGACGAAGAAGACGAGGACACTCACCAGTGTCGGATTGAAGTACGCCGCTCACCGCACGGCCGCGAGTTGAATCGAGCGCTTCCTTGGAGAGCTTCGTCGATCGCCGGAAAGGAAGAAGAAGAACATGCCTCACATTGTAAACCCCTTGACCAATTTTATCCTCGTATTTTTTTAATTTTATTTTGTCTTATTTTTAACAATTATTTGTCACGTACATTGTTAGGTGTTATATTGGTTTTTACTTATTTACTAATAGATGGACCGAGTGGATAATATAGGACGTTGCAGGGACCTTAAAGACATTTTTTTGAATTAAATTTCAAATAGCAGGATCGGTTTCTATACCCCAAATCCTAGTTGTATGTGTAATATTCTTAATCACCAATGGAAGGTGAAGGGTGTTAATACTTAGAGTAACAGGGGGCTTTGTGCAAACATTCAAATATAAGGGGGTAAACAAAAGAGTCCCTGATTCAAACCTGCTAACGGCCAGTTAGGGATTGAATCGAATTTAGATTCAAATTCAACTCCTTGGGTTACTGCCGACTCCTAGAAGCTGGATTGATTCGAATAAGAGATGACTCAAATCTCTAATGAATCAAGGGGGAGGGGATTTACTCTGATCTGGTTTAAACAGATTCATATCTACCCAAACTGGATTATATATATGATCCATGGCAGCCTCCAAAACCGATATACAAACCCTTTTCCAACCCCTGCTTTTGGATTCAAGTTGGATTCATGATAACTCTCATCAACTGAGATGAGATCAAATCCTTCGATTCCCCTCCAGGAAATCGGAAAACAGTAGGAATATTGAGGATTAGTCTTCTGTGGTTCAAATCCCTCTAAACCAAACCAGGAACTTGAGCAGGCTCTGATAGATTTGACCATGAACCCTTACCATATCCAATCTGTGATTTCAACCCGACCAAAACCTGTGTTGGATCAATTCAAAACTGACTTTTAAAAGGATTCCCTCTTATCTGTTCTCCTCCTGGATCAAATCCTCTGTTTCGAATGGAATTCAAGTTCAAATAGGAGTTTAAACACTATCAGTTTAAATTTAAGCAGGCCCCTTATCCTTCCCATACGTGCATATATGTATATATGTCCTGTTTGAGGGATTCCTGAGTTTCTGTTCGAGTAGAATAGGAAGGGAGGAAGATCGTGAGTTCATCAAATTCGAACTTTCTTCATCGAGTTCGAGACCCGAACGCAGACTTCGTCACAGCAACAAGGGGGAATTCGATACCAGGGGTAAGTCTCCCTCCTCCTTTGTTTTTCAGTTGATTAATTCTGATACATATTAGAGCATTCAATAGATGGGAGGATCAGTTGATAAATTCTGATATATATTCGAGTATACAATAGGTTAGAGAATTTCTGATACATATTCGAGTATACAATAGGTTAGAGAATCTCTGATATATACTCGAGCATTCAATAGGTTAGAGAATTTCTGATACATATTCGAGTATACAATAGATTAGAGTATCTCTGATATATACTCGAGCATTCAATAGGTTAGAGAAGTATCTCTGATACGTATTCGAGTATTCAGTAGAAGAGAGTATCAGTTGGTACTTCTGATACTTGTTTGGATATTCAATACTTGAAGTCCATCTCAGAACCTTGAAATAGCCAAACCATAGCATGGTTCTTCTTCTAATGAAGATGTTTATACAGGGGAACCCGAGTGTCAGGTCCTACCGGATCCAATGGGAAACAGGGAGCATTGCCATATAAGAAAACTTGAGTAGAACTTTTTAGAGTATGGTTCTAATCATATTAGCAACTGTAAACTACTTAGATTCAGTTAAAGATGGTTTACATATGTATAATCAAAGAGTTGACTCAAATCCTGTGATACTAATATTGGAATCAGGACAACCGAGTCCCATATCAGGAGATACAGGTCTAACACCATGTGTATTGTCCATTCCCCATTGGGTATTGTCCTATACACCTTGGTTGCTGTCCACAGGTATAGAGATAAATATGTGTTCTGCCCTTTGTAACCTGTGACTTGGAGTATGTACTTGTGGATAGGGCATTTGTTCTAAATCGTATTAGAGACTTAAGAACAGATTTCTGTGATGTTGATATGCTGAAACAAAACCACATCTTTGAGCCATTGTTGTTGCATCTCTTGTGCACCTTACCTATCTTTAGATATATAGGGTCGTGCAGTTGCATATCAAGAGAATAGGGATGGGTATGTGCAACTTGGTCCCCGGTATTTCTATGGATCAGTCCTTGTAGCAAAATGATGCATGGTGTCATATTTGACATTTGATCCTAATATGAGCATAAAGCCCTGGGTATCAAACTGTATATTATATGAATGCTTGATACCAGATCAGGCCTTTGTATCAGGATTTCAATTAAGGGTCTGTGCATACTTGTAACAGCATTGCCCTATATGTTCTATACCAATCCCCATACAAGGTACCAGTAAGCAAGTTTAGGGTGGATATGTTGCCACTAATCCAGGATAGGAGTATAGGGTCTGTCCATAGTATATTGAGTCTACAAGGGATGAGGGCTAAGGTCAAGAACCATGGAGTCTCAGTTTGGTTAGGATGTTGATATGACAGAGAACTGGGAAGCAACAGGGTCATAAGCCTGAACTTGGCTTAGCAACCTTGCACTGAATAGGAAATCAGATAGGATAAGAGAACAATAATAAACCTAGAAGCTAATTCCTAATTGTAAATAGTTAGTTTTCCAATTATATCTATTAATTCAAGTCGATTTATAAACAGGTTGGAGAAACGATTTAGCACTTGACAGTGCCAGCAGCACAGGACCTAAGGCAAGTATACCTTGCCTTTCTACACAGCTTTATTTACATGCACTGTCTATTATTTTATCCAGTTTTCTCATATTGTTGCCATGTATCTTTTCTATCAAGCTGGTATATTTTATCATTGCTTTAGACAGTATTCACAGTTAGCTTGTGTCTTATTGGTCGTGCCTTGATTGAGTCGTGCCTCCGTGTCTTGAACCTTGAAGCTAACCTGCGAGTCCACGATAGGGACGAGGGTTAGTAGTTATTGGTCCACACCTGTGAGTCCACACTAGGGACGAGGGTGATGCTAGCCTGCGAGTCCACGATAGGGACGAGGGTTAGTAGTAGATGCTAGCCTGCGAGTCCACACTAGGGACAAGGGTTAGTGGTATAGGGTTACGCCTGCGAGTCCACACTAGGGACGAGGGTGATGCTAGCCTGCGAGTCCACACTAGGGACGAGGTATGGTGGTAGATGCTAATCTGGGAGTCCACACTAGGGACGAGGATTAGTAGTTCAAACCTGCGAGTCCACATTAGGGACGAGGGTTTGAGTATTCGTTTCGGTTATCCGTTGACACCTTGATATGAGTTCTATCGTCCTCGTTCAACAGTTCATTTATGTGTAGACAGTGTATAGTTTCGTGCTTTATTCAGTGCTCAGTTTTACTTGTTTATTCTGTATTTTCTCTATGCATAATAAACTGTTAGAAAGGCTCGTTTTTATGTATCTTGCTAGTCCTTTGAGGACCTGATGATCTTTTCAGGTTAGCCGAGTTGAGTTAGGAGCAGACCAGAGGGTTGAGCCAGTATCAGATCGCATCGGTTGCACTTGAGGTGGTCTAGATTAGCAGTTTTCATTCAGTTAGTTACTCCATGTATTCTTTTATTTTTCTTCCGTCTATTGGTAGTGGATTTGTGTCCACCGGACGTGACAGTGATTCTTGATATTCAGTTTATTCATTATTATTTCAGTTCATGTCTTTTCATTGATCTTGACCGTGACATGATTATTTCTGTGGATGAGATATAGTTTTTTCGTGATTCTAGATTGCCGTGACTTAAGTATAGACAGCGTACTACCGCCGACACTGCGGCGTAGGCTGGGCTTGGACACGTTTCGTATCCGAAAAGCGGATGCGGGTCGTGACACTCATCATCGTCGTCGTCGTCGCTACGGACGCCATGGTCGCCGCTTCGAAACTCGGCGAAGAACGCTCAGAGGAAGAAAGAGTGGAGGGAGGTGGGTGCGATAGGGCTTCGCCACTGTTGGAGGGGTGATAAAGAAGAAGAAGACTGGGGTTCAATTTATAGGTAGGGATGACGGGTAGGCGGTTGGACGGTCAGGTCGGGCAGCGACGAGGCGGTTGGGCGGTTAGCGAGGCAGTTGGGCGGCGAGCGTCGGAGAAGAGGTGGTTAGGAATCGGTTATGATCGGAGGGTGGAGATGGAATAGGTGGTTAGATGGGGACGTCGGTGAGGAAGAAGAACCTTTGGGAAGCTGGCCTTCCTCCGCCGCGAGCGGCTGCAGCTTCGTCGTTGTCTTCCAACTGCAGTAGCAGAGGAGTTGGAAGGAATTGGGAAGGAGGATAGAAATTTGAGTGAAGATTTCAATTTAACGGTTGGGAATGGATGCTGGTGAGGGTTATTGGGTTTGCGGGTTTGGACTCATGATCCGAATCCGTGCCCAGTTGCTGGTGGGCTGGCCGAAGGGCCTGATTGGCTATGCAACCCAAGGAACAGTTGGACTCTGAAAGAATTGAGATCCAAATGAGAAGTTAGGATTGGATTTAAACATTAAGGAGGATAAAAATTTATAAAAAAACAATTAACCATCTTAATATAGAAATAACCTTTATTAATTTAAGGCATCCATATAAATATAAAATTAGAAGAATCAATAAAATTTATTTATAGAATATTACTAATTCAAGATATTTTACTTTAAGAATATTTAGTAAAAATAATAGAGAAATACCCAAATTTTATTATTAGAAAAAATGGAGTTACACCTTACTCCATACGGTCAGCGCTCTTCTAGTCGCTTTGAGTTTGTTCATGACACGAGCAAGGGGTCGAGGGTGTCAGTACAATGCCAGGCATTATCCACAATGTTCCTGAACTGTGGGTGGTGGGTCCAAAAGTCGAGGAAGCGAAAAAATTTCTTGATCTGGTTCAACTTGCTGTTGATTTTGATGAGGAGAGGGAAATGATCCGACTCGGTCGCGTTGAGGTGTGACATAGTGGAGAAGGTCTCCAAATTGGACCACTTCGAATTGATGAGGGCATAGTTGAAATGAGAGTACTGTCGTCTCGTGACTTCTTGCATGTTACACCAGGTGAAGGCGCTACCGTGGAACTGGAGGGAAGACATGTGGGCATTAAAAATGAAGCTGGTAAAGTCTTGGATGGCCGACGGAAGAGGGGGACGACCTCCCGATTTCTCCTCTCTGCAAGTAACAACATTGAAATTGCCGACACAAAGCCAGGGAAGATGTTTGTAGTTAAGTTGGGTATTCGTAAGATCCTCTCATAGCTGTCTACGTTCGGAGATGTCGCAGCTGCCATGCACAGCAGAAAGGAGGGATCGGGAATTGAGCAAGGGATGTTCAATCCAATACAGAGTGCCTGCCTCGAGTCATGGATGATGTTGAGCTTTATGTCGACCGCAAACATGATCCAAATATCGTGACAGCCGGCGACCGCTGAGGGAAAACCTAGCTGCATCTAGATGGACTTGATTTTGTTTGGGAGAATTTTGGGTTCAATAATCACTAAGTTATCGATTCTGTGAATCTTCTTGAGACTATTTAATCTTCTAAAGGTGGGTTTATTGGCGAGGCCTCTAACATTCTAGAAAAGGATGTTAATCATTGAGGCAACTAGTGAGGGGGGTTGTTGAGTTTCGCTACCGATCGAGTGATGATGGCCGATGACTCTTTGTTTCTTTTCTTGTTAGATTTTTTGATAGGGGCTACCTCCTTCTCGATGGTCGGGCTTTGGAAGCCCTTGTCTTTGGTCACAGATTTCTCTGTCGGATGCATGTAGATCTCTTCCTCTATTTCTGCTAGAGCTCCAAAGAAGTTGTTCTTATTGGTGAAACCGGCATCGTTGGCCTGAATCATCCTGTTCACTGGGCCTTGGCCTAGATTAGCTAAAGTTTCTGCCGGTATGCCCGCCTTCCTGGTAGAAGGGTGTGCCGGATCCAGATATATGGTGGACTCTTATGTCTGATCTGGCGGGCTTCCTGTGTTCGGATGATCCGTGTCCTCCGTTTGTTCCTCCTCCACGACGTTGTCGCTGCTAGTGTTCTCGGCATATGCTTCTAGAATTCCACGATTATCGTAAGGTTGGTCTGATTCCAGGGAGACTTTCTCGGTCTCAGAAGCTAGGGTGTCAAATTTGTTGGATATGCTAATAGTCGTGTCTTTGAAAGCTATGATAGCTCTGTACTGAGGGGCGAGATTTTGAGATGTGGATTTTTTCTTACTATTTTTGAATCTGGTATGGGAGTTAGGGAGAGGAAGGATAGGGGGTTTATTGCTATTACTGATTGGAGGATGTGGATCAGCCTTGCGAGTCAATTTCTTCTTCAGTTACGGGTGTGCTCGGAAGCAGTATTCGATGAGGTGACCTCTTAGATGACAATGTGTGTAGAATATGATATTGTTGTCATAAATTATGCACTAGGTGTGCATCTTGTTGCCGAGAGCTATTTGTATGTGGTTAGGGGGTCTTGCTGTCACTCCCATTTTTCGTTATACGTATTTTCAATATATGTGTACGGACTCCCGACCCGTATCTTGACTTATCTAGCATGGCTTGGTTTGGTCTTGGTTTAACTTGGCTTAGCTTGGCTTGGTTTATTTTGATTTTGGTTAGAGATGGAGAGGATTGATATAATATCAACTCCACTCTCTCTCTCTCTCTCTCTCTTCATTATTTCCTTTACTTCTTCTTCCTCCATTAATTCTCTCCACCCACCAAAGGTAAGTGCAATCTTGCTTCATAATGGATCTTAGATTTTGTTGTTCCATTGTCTTCCCCTCTTGATTCTAAGCCTCCTTAGAACTTGGAGTTCTTGGTTTAGATGAAGGGATTCTTGTTGATCTAAGTTTGTAGCTTTCTCGGTTTTCTTAGGTTTTGATCTACCAAACTTGATTATTTTTATGTTTTGATTGTTCTATGTTGTAGAGAATTTGATTTTACCTAAAATGGACCTTAAAAATTCGGATTTTGAGTTATTTTGAGTGATTTATGGACTTGGAAAGTTCATGGGTTCCATGGTTCTTCTTCTCGGGTTGGAGAAGAAGAACAGTGTGGGCGCATGGCATTTTATGCGCCCACAGTAACTTCAGCCTTGGGCGCATAGCCCTTTATATGCGCCCAAGCTCCCTGCCTTCCTCAGTGTGGGCGCATGGCTTTATATGCGCCCATGGCTTTTACTTGCTTATGCACATAACTTTAAAATATGTGTTAAGTCGTAATGCCCCTTTGTTGTGGGCGCATAGCCCTTATTATGCGCTCACATAGCCATTATAGATGGCTCCTGAGTTAGCTTCCCATTGCTCCCTGCCTGACTCATGAGGGCGCATAGACCATAGGCGCATGCTTGTGGGCGCATAGACCATAGGCGCATGCACTCTCTTGTGCATTCCTTCCATAGCATATGCCCTACATGATGTGTTTAGTCTTAGGCGCATAGCCTTGGACGCATGCTACTCTTAGCACATGTATTTTGGATGCATGCTCTTCATGACACCCTATTGACCCTTTGTGCCATCTCTTGCAAATGTTCATATTTGTCCCCATAGTCCTTAGTGTAAATTATGACTTTGTTTGTACTCTTTACTTGACTAGTCCAATAATATTATTTTCCATGTTGCACATGTACTCTGAGCTTTAAACACGATCTTGGTATGGCACGTACACTCTCTAACAACTCCTTAATAGTGGCCCACCGTGGTGCACTTACATGAACACGACATGACAATGTGACTTTACATGATAACTCTTGATAGTGACCCATCGTGGTGCACTCTTGACAAGTAACTTGACATGATAATTCTTGATGGTGGTCCGTTGTGACTCACTCTTGCCTTGATAACTAACATAACATGACATATGATCTTGACAAGTAACATGTAACTCTCGTCTTGACACCGTGGGTGATTTTTCTTGATTGTATCTGTACAAGCTACATGTATCATCTTGCATCATGTCTAAGACATGAATTCCTGATTTCTACGGTCAGGGATTCATACTGAATCTGACTAAGTTAACAACTAGATTGATCAAGTAGTTCATAGTGAGATTCCCCAGTCACAGACAACCCCGTTATCTGGGCACTCTAATTGGACTTGTAGCCTGCCGTCGAGTAGGCACATTTTCAGCACACTGTCATGTGTTGCACCCCCAAGTCACCTAATCAACTCTCTCAACCTGCGAAAGGATAACTAGATAGCTGCAGGGCTTGTGACTGCTGGGACATCTCAATGTGTCACGACCCGATCCCAAATTGTTGGGTCGAATCGGATCATGCCCAGCCTGCACCATTTTTGAGACGGCGGCAGTAAGCTGTATTCAGTAGTGAAACATATGCAGATAAAATTCTAACGAATATAAAATCTTTTATTCAATTTAAAATTTCTGAAATACAACAACTATTAATTACCACAACTACACTTGATACATTGATTACTAAAATAAATTACTATCCAGCTCTACTGATCTTGGGTTTCAGGTTCTGCGGGAACAGGCATCAGATCTTCGACGACGCAATCACCTAAAAATGTTGGTCTCCAGTCAGGAGGGAGCAAAGTACAATTACGAATATCCAATAATTCAAATAATAATTTGAAATTTGCAATGTTAAACAATTTGAAATACTTTAACAATATTTTTCAACAATTCTACAATTGAAAACAATGTGATTTGAGTAGGTAACGAACTATGACCGGCTTGGGATGATTCACTTGTATCCTAATGATACGGTCCGGCCTATCCTCGTGTGTAGGAGGAATCAGCTCGCACAATCAATTATGCAATATAGGGGTATTGGTCATAGACGCTACACTACTCTCCCAATATCCCGAGTCAATCAGATTCAATCAATGAGTCAATATTCGAACTCTAGTAAAGAGTTCCACAATCAATACTCTAGGAGAGAGTTCCGTGTAGCAATGTGGTTTAAAATTGTAATAAAACAATTACTAGATAAATTACCAAATAGACATAACTGCACTTGCCTTTGTTATTGTGACTGGATCGAGAGTCTGTACCGGGGAACTAGGTCAAACACTTCCTCGAAATCCTACATTTGAGATTCCAGACTTAGAAATAATATTCAACCCATATCTAGATGTGCTAGTTACAATCTCTAGTTTTTTGTCCTAATCAATTTTAGGTTATTTACAACTCTACTTTAGAACGCTTATCGAGATGAGTTACTTTCTTTACGAAGAAAAGTCAATTTAACTTTGTATTTGGAAAAACTCGTAGTTATTGATTTACTTGGTAAAACTTTGTATTTTGTATTATATATAAAATTAATATTTTTCTTTTAAAATGAGAAAACGTGAATTTGTAATAAACTTGTAATTTCCTAATTATTTTATTGTGAGAAAATGATATTTAAATTTTTATAAAGTAATTATATTATCATATTACGTTTTACGTCAATCAACCAACCAAAATAAAATTTACAATATTACAAAACCACAGATAATAAATAAAAGCTGGGCTTATGCCCTTACAGACCTTTTTACATAAATTGAAATAAGAGAAAAGGTTAGTTAACTCTAAATAATATCCTGCAATTTAATTACTAAAACGAAAATTAATAAATTAAATTAAAATAAATATTACTAAGAGTCTCAGACTTGGTCCAATCGTCACAAAATTAGCTAATGCCTCAACGTCCGGAAATCCCGGTTTCGTTTGCATTTCGCTAAAGGTCCATTGACCGATACGGTCGTCACCCAATAAATCCAAATATTTTATATTTTCCGAAAATCAATTTAAAACTATTAAATTTTATAGAAATTTCGACAGCATCTCTATTTTCGGGACAACCCAAAAACTGGGAAAGTGCGCCATGATTTCCTGCAAATAATCCCAAACCAGGGAAACCCAATTTCCAACCAGAAAATAATAATAATAATATCCGAAATCCGAAAATAATATCCACAGCATGTTTCCGAAATTCGGAAAACCGAAATTAAACTCAGAAATTTCGAAAACTCCTAGAACCAAAATCAACAGAAGATCTATTCACTCAAAACCAATATTCCAACTACAGCCTAAAAACGTCAAGCCAGAACTTCTTTCGAAATGGACTTCGGAAAACAGAAGCTCTAACCAAAAAGTCTCAGAACCTATCCAACAAGTGTTCGAATTTTCCGAATTTAGAAATTATATGAAAATCAAAGGAAAACAACATCACAGAACATGATTCCGAAAAAATTTTGAAATCGAAACGTACCGAATCCGAATTCCTGGAACGGAATCGGGGACCAAATTCATCACAGACACGACACAGGAGGGACGAACTACTCTGATTAACAGGAATTACCCAAATCCGTTGGTCGGTGAGCCGCGGGATAACTTGGGAACGGAAACGTAGTCCGCGAGGGAGCCGAACAGAAGAACGCGGAACGGGAAGCACTGGACAGCAAGCCAGGGTACGAGGAGATGCTGGACAGCAGATTGGGGACAGGGGCCGCCGGGCTCGGTGTCGAACGGCGAGCGACGCACGGGACGTGCACAAGGGGTCGGCCAAGATGGGCTGGCCGGGGTACTGCGGGCTCGGGAACACCAGCGGCGGGAGGCCGCGCGGATCGGAACGCGGTCGCCGGAGTCGCCAGGGCGGGGCCGGCCTGGACTCGGGCGGAGGGCAGCGCTCGGGCCCGCGGGGAGAGTCGACGGGGTGGCGCCGTTCAAGGTCGGCCGGAAGGAGTACGCCGGAGGTGGAGCCGCGCGGGAGACAGCGCCGGAGGCGCGCGCGGTTGGCCGGACTGCGGAAACCGGCGGGCGCGGGCGGCGCAGATGCCGGAGGGTGGCCGGCCTGAAGTCGGGCGGAGCCGCAAGGGGTCGGGGCTGCGCCTGGGTGGGCGGACGTCGGCTGCCGGAGGAGCTCGGGTCGCCGGAATCGGCTAGGGCACGATTTGGGAAAAATCCTTGGGATTTGAGGATGGAATGATGGAGAGGGAGAGGGAGAAGGGTTAATATAGGGGAGAGGGAGCTGCGGTTACGGGAAGGGGAAAGGGTGGTCGGCCGGCGGTTACGAGGAGGCGAGGGGTCGGCCAGTTGTTAGGTAGGGAATGAAAGGAAAGGTTTTCTTTTCCTTTCTGATAGTTAATGAGAGAGAGAGTTAAAGAGTGAGTAAAGAATTGTTTTATTTAATAAGAAATGATATATATATATATATATAAATATATATTAAGGGATTTTCAAATTAGTTTCGGAAAAAAAAAATGAACTTGGGTTCAAGATGGATTCGGGACGGGTCTGGACCAACATTAAAAAAATCCAGGAATAATAATAATAATCAACAATTTATCAAATACGGATTTTGACTAAACTCTAAAATTCCAAAAATAATAATTTTTCTAAAAATACAATTTTTTCCAAATTAACAACTAATAATGATTTATAATAATAATTTCACTGATCTGACATTAATAATGAAAAAATAATATTATTAATAATAGCAATAATTAAACTAATTTGTAAACAAAATATCGAGAATCTGAATTTGCGGGTTTCACAACCTTCCCTCCTTAGAAAATTTCGTCCTCGAAATTTAAGCTTTTAACCTCTGCTAGTAAATTCTAAAATTCAATGTGTCACATCACTAAAATTTTAGTTCAATCACATATCGTATCAAACCCAACCAATTTATATTTCTTGATTAACATTTCAAAGCTCATCCTCGAAATTCGAATTTGAACAATAATCCACAGATCCTATTCTTCAATTTTTTTTATATACAATAACTATTTATGCCAAATCTCAAAATCAACAATATCCTCAACTCCTCGAAATTTGGTTTTCAAAATTCAAATTTTTTTTTTTTTCAAATCCAATCCTTAAACGTTAAATTTAAATTCAATGCTCCAAATAAACTTTAATTTTCAATCTTCAAATACAACCTTTAAATTTATATCTTGTAATATAATGATAATCTTCTTAAAAATCAATTTCAATCATACTACATCCCTCAAAACTTGTGATTTTTACAAAATCGTCAATGTGCCATATCAATTCTTCAACTCTTTTATTTAAAAAAAATTCTATCCTTAAATTTTAATCCTACAAAGCTTCCACTTTCCACCTTAGAAAATATCAAATTTAAAATTT
Organism: Iris pallida; assembly: GCA_029216955.1. Taxonomy (NCBI): domain Eukaryota; kingdom Viridiplantae; phylum Streptophyta; class Magnoliopsida; order Asparagales; family Iridaceae; genus Iris; species Iris pallida. The sequence goes on along the minus strand of JANAVB010008918.1, from coordinate 28,837 downwards.
TACCCATCAATTCCAATTCCAGTAAGAAATCAAATTATAAGATCAAAATCTTTATTGCTAATCCACAAATTTTTTTTTTACTAATGTTAATTCGATGAATAAGTTTTTTTTTTTTTTCCTCCTTCAAATAAAAATAATTTCCTCAAAAGTCAAATTTTAATCTTGGTCACGTAATGCTTGTCTCCAAAAAAATTTATAGAACTTCCACAGATTTGATTTCTTCTTTAACCTAAGTTCATCCATCTCTATTTCAAGATCCAAGTTCAAACATCAAAAGATTCAAACACAAACTTTTCAAAGATTTAAATTTAATCATGGCTACTCTCCTTTAATAAAGCACAAGATGATCATCTCAATATAATTATCCTTTCGCGAGGGTCGATAAAATAGTTTTAAAAATACCATAAGTTTTAAATAATTTGACAAACGAATATATATAAAAACAAACTGACTGTCATTTCACAAATCAAATTCTTACATAAAATAAATGAGAAAATTTTGTAAATCAAATATCATACTTCAAAAACTTGATAACCTTTAAATGGGATCCTTAAATTAAAATTTACTTTCAAAACTGAAATCATAATGTTTCATATACATCTCATATCTAGAGGCAACAAATTTAAAACTCGAAGCCACATCACCAAAAATTTATTTAAATCCTCTAATCTTTCAATTTCTACTCGACATGATATTCTTCCCTCAACTGATAGATTTTATATTCAATCAATTACATCTTCGAAAATATTTAATCAAAACTTCTTGTGACTTATCATTACAAAAATTTGTTCTCCTTAAAATCAAAAGTGTCAACTCTTCAAAGTCAATATAAAATTTAATTCTAAGATGCACATGATATTATTACTCAAATAAGATCTTTTCCTTTATTAATTTTCACTAAACTCAAGTTCATATTATCGGGTGCAATCTTCTCAAAATATATATATTTTTTTATTATTATTATTGGCACCCTTCTATTCATACAATTCGTCATCCTTAATTATTTATATTTTAAATCCAATATTTCTTGTTTCGATTATCCTTTATAGTTAATTCACCATGCATCTTCCTAGAGTGCATTCTCTATGCCTAGCATTGACAACCTTTAATTTTTCAATGTCAAACTATTCACAAACTTTCCTCGATACTAATCACCATTGTATATTTTAACTCATATATATCCTATATATCATGCACTCTAAGAATCCAAGCTATAAAATGTTCTAGGTTTACTTCATAAGACAAAATCAGATTCGAGGCATGATTGCTAAATATCAAGATAAAATGTAAACATGTTTAGAATCTTTTATATAGAGTTTAAAATATTTTGTTGTGATCATGAATAAACTTCGAGGTATAATTTAAATAATCATAATGAGTTTAAAGTTCTAAACAGGATAAAAATGTAGATGATTGAGATCAGAAGATTTATCAAAATATGTGTTTGAGATTCAAGAGACTAGGCTGAAAATCAATAGGAGTATCTATTCTCCGATTTCAAAGATGAAACGATCAACCTTGATTTGAATAATTGAGTCAAGCACTAGATAAGATAGAAGCATCACCGCTTCAGATTAAGTAAGAAAAACCAATGATAATATTCCCGACAAATCACTCAGGGAATACAAAATTTTATTTTGAGAAGAAAAATTTCATAACTAAGGAAAGTTGAAAATTTGAGAGAAGGTAAGTTTTATTGATTCAAGGAAATCAAATTGAAATTGTCTAATAACGCCAAGAAATTAAATAGCTTTGGGACAGCTCAAAATTTCCATGACTAAAGGAAATTCAAGAATGGATTCAAAATGTGATCAATTTTCTGACCGTTCCTGCTTCATGATCATAGAAGCTTTATAGGCCTTGATTTGATCAAGAAATTGCATAGAGAGAGTAGGGTTTTAAGATGAATGGAGGAAGTCAACAGATGAGAATATTCTCGGTCTTTGGAAAACATAGGAGATAACAATATTGAAATTGAAATAACTCCTTTAGGAGAATCATGAACTGAACTAATTCTTCAGGTAATAATTGACATTTATGGTTTAAATGATCCCAGAAGAATTTTAATTCAGGATTGATTTCGAAAAAGTCAATCAATTGGAAATAAGATTGGATATAATGGTTGCAGATATACATTGGGTAGATAAGAATTTATCAGGGTTGCTAAGAGAATTCGAAATTTTACATAGCGAACGAATCAAGATTTCTATTAAAGGTAGAGAAGTAAGATCTGATCAACCAATGAAGAAGTTAAAAATTAGGTTTGATAAAGAAGAAGAAGATTGAAAAATTCAACCTGATTCTAAAAAGAATATGAATCCTAAGGTAGACTAGAACCTGAAAATTATGGTAGAAAATTAATCTCGAAAGTCATGGGACACTCAAAGGTACAATCAGCCTAATCTAGATAAGGTTTAGGTACAAACACAAACAAGGTATCCTACGAATCTATAAGCAGGCAAAAATAGATATTTTAGTAAATAATTTTTTTCGGCCTTATAATGTAACATGGTGTATATCATCTAAGTGTTCTAGTTGTTTCTAAAGTCTGTTTTCCTAAAGTCTCAACTATCCCTAGGTCAAGTTACAGAACTGCGCGATGGACTAGACTAAGTTGACTAGACCAATTTACAGATCTGACCTGTATGGGCCACCACTAAAAACATGTCACAATTCGATCCCAAATTGTTGGGTCAAATCGGATCATGCCCAGCCTGCACCGTTGTTGAGACGGCGGCAGTAAGCTGTATTCAGTAGTGAAACATATGCAGATAAAATTCTAACGAATATAAAATCTTTTATTCAATTTAAAATTTCTGAAATACAACAACTATTAATTACCACAACTACACTTGATACATTGATTACTAAAATAAATTACTATCCAGCTCTACTGATCTTGGGTTTCAGGTTCTGCGGGAACAGGCATCAGATCTTCGACGACGCAATCACCTAAAAATGTTGGTATCCAGTCAGGAGGGAGCAAAGTACAATTACGAATATCCAATAATTCAAATAATAATTTGAAATTTGCAATGTTAAACAATTTGAAATACTTTAACAATATTTTTCAACAATTCTACAATTGAAAACAATGTGATTTGAGTAGATAACGAACTATGACCGGCTTGGGATGATTCACTTGTATCCTAATGATACGGTCCGACCTATCCTCGTGTGTAGGAGGAATCAGCTCGCACAATCAATGATGCAATATAGGGGTATTGGTCATAGACGCTACACTACTCCCCCAATATTCCGAGTCAATCAGATTCAATCAATGAGTCAATATTCGAACTCTAGTAAAGAGTTCCACAATCAATACTCTAGGAGAGAGTTCCGTGTAGCAATGTGGTTTAAAATTACAATAAAACAATTACTAGATAAATTATCAAATAGACATAACTGCACTTGCCTTTGTTATTGTGACTGGATCGAGAGTCTGTACCGGGGAACTAGGTCAAACACTTCCTCGAAATCCTACATTTGAGATTCCAGACTTAGAAACAATATTCAACCCATATCTAGATGTGCTAGTTACAATCTCTAGTTTTTTGTCCTAATCAATTTTAGGTTATTTACAACTCTACTTTAGAACGCTTATCGAGATGAGTTACTTTCTTTATGAAGAAAAGTCAATTTAACTTTGTATTTGGAAAAACTCGTAGTTATTGATTTACTTGGTAAAACTTTGTATTTTGTATTATATATAAAATTAATATTTTTCTTTTAAAATGAGAAAACGTGAATTTGTAATAAACTTGTAATTTCCTAATTATTTTATTGTGAGAAAATGATATTTAAATTTTTATAAAGTAATTATATTATCATATTACGTTTTACGTCAATCAACCAACCAAAATAAAATTTACAATATTACAAAACCACAGATAATAAATAAAAGCTGGGCTTATGCCCTTACAGACCTTTTTACATAAATTGAAATAAGAGAAAAGGTTAGTTAACTCTAAATAATATCCTGCAATTTAATTACTAAAACGAAAATTAATAAATTAAATTAAAATAAATATTACTAAGAGTCTCAGACTTGGTCCAATCGTCACAAAATTAGCTAATGCCTCAACGTCCGGAAATCCCGGTTTCGTTTGCATTTCGCTAAGGGTCCATTGACCGATACGGTCGTCACCCAATAAATCCAAATATTTTATATTTTCCGAAAATCAATTTAAAACTATTAAATTTATAGAAATTTCGGCAACATCTCCTCTATTTTTGGGACAACCCAAAAACTAGGAAAGTGCGCCATGATTTCCTGCAAATAATCCCAAACCAGGGAAACCCAATTTCCAACCAGAAAATAATAATAATAATATCCGAAATCCGAAAATAATATCCACAGCATGTTTCCGAAATTCGAAAAACCGAAATTAAACTCAGAAATTTCGAAAACTCCTAGAACCAAAATCAACAGAAGATCTATTCACTCAAAACCAATATTCCAACTACAGCCTAAAAACGTCAAGCCAGAACTTCTTTCGAAATGGACTTCGGAAAACAGAAGCTCTAACCAAAAAGTCTCAGAACCTATCCAACAAGTGTTCGAATTTTCCGAATTTAGAAATTATATGAAAATCAAAGAAAAACAACATCACAGAACATGATTCCGAAAAAATTCCGAAATCGAAACGTACCGAATCCGAATTCCTGGAACGGAATCGGGGACCAAATTCATCACAGACGCGACACAGGAGGGACGAACTACTCTGATTAACAGGAATTACCCAAATCCGTTGGTCGGTGAGCCGCGGGATAACTTGGGAACGGAAACGTAGTCCGCGAGGGAGCCGAACAGAAGAACGCGGAACGGGAAGCACTGGACAGCAAGCCAGGGTACGAGGAGATGCTGGACAGCAGATTGGGGACAGGGGCCGCCGGGCTCGGTGTCGAACGGCGAGCGACGCACGGGACGTGCACAAGGGGTCGGCCAAGATGGGCTGGCCGGGGTACTGCGGGCTCGGGAACACCAGCGGCGGGAGGCCGCGCGGATCGGAACGCGGTCGCCGGAGTCGCCAGGGCGGGGCCGGCCTGGACTCGGGCGGAGGGCAGCGCTCGGGCCCGCGGGGAGAGTCGACGGGGTGGCGCCGTACAAGGTCGGCCGGAAGGAGTACGCCGGAGGTGGAGCCGCGCGGGAGACAGCGCCGGAGGCGCGCACGGTTGGCCGGACTGCAGAAACCGGCGGGCGCGGGCGGCGCAGATGCCGGAGGGTGGCCGGCCTGAAGTCGGGCGGAGCCGCGCGGGGTCGGGGCTGCGCCTGGGTGGGCGGACGTCGGCTGCCGGAGGAGCTCGGGTCGCCGGAATCGGCTAGGGCACGATTTGGGGAAAATCCTTGGGATTTGAGGATGGAATGATGGAGAGGGAGAGGGAGAAGGGTTAATATAGGGGAGAGGGAGCTGCGGTTACGGGAAGGGGAAAGGGTGGTCGGCCGGCGGTTACGAGGAGGCGAGGGGTCGGCCAGTTGTTAGGTAGGGAAGGAAAGGAAAGGTTTTCTTTTCCTTTCTGATAGTTAATGAGAGAGAGAGTTAAAGAGTGAGTAAAGAATTGTTTTATTTTAATAAGAAATGATATATATATATAAATATATATTAAGGGATTTTCAAATTAGTTTCGGAAAAAAAAAATGAACTTGGGTTCAAGATGGATTCGGGACGGGTCTGGACCAACATTAAAAAAATCCAGGAATAATAATAATAATCAACAATTTATCAAATACGGATTTTGACTAAACTCTAAAATTCCAAAAATAATAATTTTTCTAAAAATACAATTTTTTCCAAATTAACAACTAATAATGATTTATAATAATAATTTCACTGATCTGACATTAATAATAAAAAAAAATTTATTAATAATAGCAATAATTAAACTAATTTGTAAACAAAATATCGAGAATCTGAATTTGCGGGTTTCACACAATGCATCTTGTAGTAATTAGGCTTGTGATAACCCTAGTTAGTTAAAGTATCAAGCCGTACTCCTTGTTTGGCCGTGATTCATGAATGGAGACCCATCTAGTCTTGTCTAGGCAAGGCCATTACATGTTTACTTCAGCACATTACTGTTTAGGTTTTGCTTTATCGATAATCGGTCAGAGACTAAGTTCTGTTTAGGTGAAGGGTTACAACTCCGATCCTTATTTGGTTTACGGGTTGTAACTTGGTTACCGAAATAGTCTCTCAGTTATCTTATCATTTATCACCATATTTTCTTTAACTCATATCTTTCGTTATCATTTATGTGCTAATATGCTGGTTTTAGTTCTTAAGTGAAGCCTCCCTTGTGGCACTTGCTTTTCTGGGTTCTGACCCAGCTGGTTTTGTATGGCCAGATTTCGGAGTAGCACCCGAGGATCTCCCAGCCTTCCAGCCAGATGGTGAACACTAGACGCAACCTTGGCAACGAGTAGGTTTATTTTGCTCTCCCACTCTATTGTAAATTATTCTTTTGAGGCGTTTAGCCGCCGAGCAAGTGTTAGCTCGTGAGAATTTACATTCCTGTCTGCCTAAGGGCTGTAACATTATTGACAAATCCTAGGGTTGATCATGTATGACTTTAACTCTTGCTAGTCTTCGTATTTTGTATGACTAGCTTCATGATTATCTGAATATGTAATGTATGGGACGCCTTATTTTGTATGTCTAATGATCTACCATCTTGTTATATTTACTTGCTTGCTTGAGATTGAGACACTAGGCTTATTTTTGACCATAAGTGACTGTTGGCTTGTAGTTAAACCCTCATGCATCTAGACAGCCGTGATCGTATTGCGAAGTGGGATTCACTTTAATGTACGTAGCTGGCTGTGTCTGTCTCCCGCTCTCTAGTATTCTGGTTCTGGGGCGTGACACTTGCTCAGGTCGAGCTTTATACAAATTTTAGCATAATTGGCTTTGGAGAGGTTATGGGTTTCTTCTGCCAGCGCCACAAACGTGCCAAAGGAGTAGGCGATACGCTTCAGCGCTGCAGAGACGAAGTAGATGAGAGGTAGGTTTGGGAGGGTCACCCAAGTTGAAACCACCACCGAGTCAATGTTGGTGTTGAAGTCCGCAGACCATCTAACAATTTTTATAGGGTAGCTGTCTATCCGGCCGGAGCCTCTGGACCAGATGTTAGTATGATCTGTTTCGGAGGAAAGGTGCAGGAGGATGTGCTTCGAGTCTAGCGGGGCAACCCTGTATGCTGCGGTGAGGCCCCAGCCGGCGATTGTCTCCTGAACCCGGAGCAGCTTCGGGCAGTCGGCAGAGAATTTAAGTACGAAGGTATGCGGGAAGATCGCTGATAAAGACGATAACTCTGAGTCAGAGAACGACACCGTCATGAGCTGGGATCCAGCCGGGGAAGGGGGATCTAGCTCCGCTAGCGCAACATCAAGGAGCGCCGGTTGAGGGGGGGCTATTCTGTCTGGACGCAGTTGTCTGCGAAGGAAGTCGCAGGGGGAGGGGGATGAGTGGCGCCGCACGGGCACACAGTTACAGGACCTGGGAATAGCCATGCTGAGCAAAGTGGGGGCAAGTGATCCACTTTGGGAGCGAAGGGTGGCTTAAGAATGGCACCGGGCGCCAAGCCGGGGAGAGAGAATGTTCCAGGATGTGTGGCAGGAGAGACACCCTGAGGCGCCAGGGCAAGAGGGGGCACGATGGGGGTGGTGCTGGGTTAGGGTGCGCCACAGGAAACAACGCCAGCAGATCTGCACCCACAACAGAAGGCGTAGCGTGGATATCCACAAGGCCCACAGGAGGAGTACATGCCCAACTGGATGGGACAAGGTGGGGGCTGTCCTAGATGCGCCAGCAGGAGAGTGTGTCACGCCCCGATCCCGCTAGGGTCGTCCGTCTTGCCTGGATCCTTGCGGGATCGATCGTCCTCGCTAAGGCGTGATGTCGTGCAAGCCTAAGTTACGCTTGCACAAGGCCATGTACCTGTACAAAATAACTAGTCAAGCAAAAACACACGCACGCACCCATTAGTTAAGCAAAACACACGCACGCACCCATTCATTGCAGAAAACCAAATATTGGACACAAAGATTTGAAATGGAAATACTTCTTTTTATTGATAAACTGATAGGAATACAAGTACAAAACTTTGCAACTCAGATTTGCCTTATCTTGGCTACATGATTCTCTTTGAAAACTCTCATTTGAAAATAGTCGCAATGCCCATACTTGATATCCCTTTATTACAAGCTGGAATTGAAAGACACCTTCAAAGAAAAAGGGAACTTGAAACTTGACTGGAAAGAAAATGAAGCTTCGAGGCAGTCCACAGCTCTACTGGGCTAGACGAGCTTTAGTGCCTCACTTGAAATCCCCCTGTCTCCTTTGCTTTCTGAAAACGATGCCTACAACGTGGGTCAGCACACATCATGTACTGACGAGCGGCTCTTCACCGAAACTCACAAATATCTGCACTAATTCAATATGTGAAGCTATATATTTACTAGTGATCTTTCTACTTGTCTAGATTCTCTTTAACAATTCATAAGAAATATGACAGCAGAAATATTCATAACCAACTTACCATCGCCGGCAGTCATTCCTGCACAAAATAGGTTAGCACAATTTGCATATATGTAAAGCATACTCATTTTCCGTCGATGCATGTTAGGCTAGCAATAAATCTCTGTATATATGCATAAACCTAACTATTGTGGTCCATGGGTATTCCCATTACTAGCAATCGAAACTTCTTATCCAACTACTAATAGACTGACACCCCCTCTTACTGCGGGAACTTCTAGCCCCAGGTGTCCTGTTCTCTCCTAGGCCGATCGACTCCAGGTGCCCTCAGAATCGATCGAGAGATTACCACCTTGTGCACAAGTTGTCTAGACCAATGCGAATGCAGCTATCAGATAATTCTACTATGTACGAGCCTAGCAACTTGTAAACATTTCCATTCTCTTCTTCTTGCACAGTCAAGCCGTGATTTCCATACCGAGCTATCTCTTTTAGGCAATTCATAAGAGTATACAGTTCATGTTGGGACAAGCAAGGGACAGTTCCAATTTACATGTGATTCATTCATTTATCTTCTCTTATCTTTTGTTACTGAGGTATCGTTGATCGGAGGGACGCAATAAGGAGTGGACTAGAGATCATTTTTATTAGGGCGTACAAATAAATGCAAGCCCGGTTAAAGCAACTCACCGAGACGAATCTTACTTGAGAGAAGGAGGGACTTCACGCGCCGTTCACGAACAGTTCAGGTGTCCTACATTGGCACCAACAATTGATTAGCATACTTCGGTCTCTTTCTCTCAAGATTCGGAATGAATGCGAAATGCGATGAAAGCGAACAATGAAAACCAATCATCGAAAACAACACGAAAACGCATTCATCAAAACCAAGCAGCGAAAGAAAACATCAAACAAAAACTCTTGGATTCATTTCAATAGAAGCCAATCCTTCAATTGGAAAGGTTCATTGCATTTCATCCGTGATCAATCGATACCGGCAAATGTTTCCCCAAATACTCAGTTCAAGACTGAGTCAGCAAGCCGTAGGTATTACATAGTGGACCGCGAGGAGCGGGGCACTACAGAGTGCGCAGCTAGCGCTAGGTCCCCGAGCGCCAATGGCGCGGGTGCGCCAACAAGGGCTGGCGCCAACACCCTAGTTCCATGCAGCTGAGATAGAAGGGCGCCGACCGCACCTGGCACGATCTGGAGACAGTCCCAAAACATCAACAACCACGAGGACAGCAGAGGTGACCAGATTGGTCTCCAATGGCGCAGCAGAAGCGCCACCCTGGGCTAAGCTAGGCGCGCAAACGATATCAGAAGGAATCTGTAGGGCCCACCACCAAAGGGTAGGGGCCAGGTGGTGTACGCCAATAAAAAAGATCGCCAAAAAGGACGTGGCGTAGGAACCGAGGGAGCATTCGAAAATCGAAATTGCTCCGGGAAGAGGGCTTGCACAGTATCCCAGGTCGAAGCAGCAGCTTCTTCCGAAGGCAGGAGAGGAGCCACCTCGGTCCGCTGAGCCAAGGAGTTACCGACGGGGAAGGAAGGCTGGAGAGGAGTCGCCCGAGCGGATGGGCAGGAGCCGACAAAATTGGGAGGGGGAGCTATCGTCCTAGACAAGTAGCAGGGGGCGTCGGCCGGGGACGAGCCTGCTGGAAGAGGGGGAGGATAGCCGGGAGGAGACGAGCCAGTCTCTTGAGGACCCGAGGACGGGGGAGGCGTGGGAGCAGACGACGAGGAGTCGGGCCGCAGCCCGAGGAGAGCCAAACAATCCGGGGGCCAAGGCGGCAGCCGAGGAGGGGGACGACGGAGCGAGGCCATGAGGAAAGCACGAAAAATGTGCGTGTGCGTGCGTGTGCGGTTGCGTGTGCGTGTCAGATTTCGAGTTAATCCGATACATGAATCCATGACAATCCTATTTTTTTTATCAAGTTTAGATATTTTAACCGGAACCCGAATCCAAGTCCGAGACTCCGAGTATCTTCAACCATACTCTAAACCATTAACGGTTTATCGGGTTAACCCCGGTCTCAAAGAGAGGGAGAGGGTGTGTCCGAAGAAGAAAGATGATGACTTTAATCGCCGGTTCATACGAGCGCTTCATATGGGGCTTCTCCCTCCGCCCCTCCGCTTCCGAAACCCTAGCCCTAGCCCCCCTCTTCTCCTACCCCTCCCACGCCGCCCCCATCAAGTGCGCCGCTTCTCTCTTCCCCCTCGCCGCCACCGGATCCGCCGACGACTCCATCCGCCTCTACGACCTCTCCCTCTCCTCCGAGCTCGGCTCCCTCCTTGACCACGCCGCCCCCGTCACCTCCCTCTCCTTCTTCTCCTCCCCGCTCGCCCCCTCCATCGCCCGGAACCTCGTCTCCGCCTCCGCCGACGGTAACATCTGCATCTACGACGCCGGCGACCGGTTCGTCCACCTCAAGACAGTGCCCGTGCACCGCAAGGGCGTCGCGGACCTCGCGGTGCACCCGTCGGGGCGTCTGGCGCTAACGGTCGGGAGGGACGCGGGGATCGGGATGGTGAATTTGGTCAGGGGGAGGAGGAGCTTTCTCGGAAAGCTGGATAGGGAGGCGGAGATTGTGAGGTATGGCGACGGTGGCGCAGAGAGGTTCTTTTTGGTCAGGGACGAGAGGATCTCGGTGCACGACTCCGAGGATGCGAGGGTGCTCGCGGAGATGGACGGCGGTCGGAGGGTTCTCTCTGCTGCCGTCGGCGAGGTAGAGAAGTTCAATATTTTTCCTGTTTTCTATCTGACTTCTAATGAGTTTGCACTGTTTGGCAATAACCATGTTGATTGATAACCATAATGAACACCCAACTCATTGAAATTCCATCCAGGAAAACGGAAGAATTATAAATATCCAAAAGAATAGATAGGAATATCGCAAATAGAGCCATTTGTAACGTCCCAAATGTTACACCCCGCCCGAGGCCCAGTTGCATAACCTTTTCGCGGACCAAGGTTATGCGGGAAGCTTCCAGAACATTCTAGAAGATGGCGGAAGGCTCTAGAAGATTGTGGATCTCTCCGGAAGGCCCAAGATCGTTCTAGGAGGCCCAAGAAGCTTCTGGAAGGCCCTTGAAGTTTCCTTTTATGTTGCTAGGGAATAAACCTGGAATATGCCATTCCAGTTATGGTAGAATGTAATAATCCTTGGAATATTCCTTCCAGGACTTTCCTTGTATTGCTCTATGAGCACTTATAAAAGGGGAGGCTCTCATTTGTTCCTCACCACCTAAAAATTGTAAGCATTCTCCAAGTCAATAAAGAGATTCTTACTAGTCCCATCTTTGCTTCACTATTCTAGTTTTCTTAGCGATCTAGCTAAGTCGGGACGGAAATGCTTGCACGAGTCTTTGAGGAGAAAGACAGTACGTCGCACGGGACGAAGTGCTAGCAAAAACACTAAGTCCATGACAAGTGGTATCAGAGCAAAGGTTCGATCGCCGTCATGTCTTCGACCGAAGCCATCATCAACGAGGAACCCGCACAACCCTCATCGCCTAAGGAGAAGGCGAAGACCTCGAGGAAGGGCAAGAGCAAGGAACCGTTGGTGGAACGGGCTCTTGGCGAGTTGGCTGACCGGGTTGAGATGCTGGAGAAGGGCGTGACGGGCGTCGAGTATCAAGTGGAGCATAACCAAGCGGCTCACGAGGAATTCGCCCAGGGTTTGGAGGCGGATATCGCCACGGCTATGACGGAGTTCCGAGAACATCTCCGCAAGATGCAGACCGAGTTCGAGGAGGAACGAAAGGCCACGAAGGCGGAGATTGCTGAACTACGCAAAGAGCTACAAACCAAGGCGGAGGTCCTCGAGAGGGCCATTGCTGGTGGTCCGACTCCGAGGAGGGAGTCGACGCAGAGGGTGAAGTATCCAGAACCCAAATCCTTCACTGACGTACAGGATGCGAAGGAGGTGGATAACTTCATCTGGAATGTCGAGCGCTACCTGAAGGCGGTCCGCATCGAGGATGAGACCGACAAGGTAAACACAGCGTCCCTATATTTCTCTGATGATGCTATGCTGTGGTGGCGACGCAGGTGCATCGATATGGAAAAGGGGCTCTGCAAGATCGAGACTTGGGAGGATCTCAAGAAGGAGATCAAGTCTCAATTCTACCCGAAGAACGTGGAGTATGTCGCGAGACGGAGCTTGCGACAACTCAAACACACCGGGTCCGTCAAGGGGTATGTGGCGGAGTTCACCCGCCTGATGCTTTTCATTTCCACTATGGGCGAAGATGATCGCCTGTTCCACTTCCTGGAGGGTCTACAACCATGGGCGGCACAAGAATTGCAGAGGCAAGATGTGTCGGATGTGAACGCGGCTGTTGCGGCAGCCGAGAAGCTGATGGAGTATCGACGAAATGATGTCCCAAAGCCCAAGGAAAAGACCACCACCAAGTTCAATGGTGGGGGAGCGAAGAAGAACAACGGAAAGGGAGGCCCGCCGCCGAAGGACAAGCCGCAAGCAAAGCCTTCGACGGAGCGGAAGATCGAGTGCTATGTGTGCGGTGGAAATCACCTCGCACGGGACTGTCCGAACAAGGGCAAGAGGGTGAACGCGGTCCAAGGCGAGGAGGCCGAGGACATGGAGCCTAAGAAGGGGGCTCACATGGGTGCCCTGCGCCTGTTGAATGCTTTGAAGAGCAAGGCGGTAGTGTCCAAGACCCCGAATCGAGAGCTGATGTACGTGGACGTGAAGATCAACGGCCACAACACCAGGGCGATGGTCGACACGGGGGCTACCCACAACTTTATCTCGGACGCGGAGGTCCGACGCTTGGGTTTGGCGCTGGAAAAAGACTCAAGCACGATAAAGGCAGTCAACTCTGAGGCGCGCCCCGTACAGGGGGTGGCCAAAGGGGTGAAGATCCAAGTGGGAGACTGGACGGGTGTCACCAGTCTCACGGCAGCACCACTGGACGACTTCAACATGATCCTTGGGATGGACTTCCTCACTTCGGCAAAGGCGGTCCCAATGCCGCATCTGGGAGTCGTCGGGATCATGGAGGAGAGCTCTCCGTGCATGGTGACAACTGCACGAGGCGAGCTTACGAAAGGAAAGGCTCTCTCCGTATTACAACTCAAGAAGGGGATGCGACACAGAGAGATGACTTACCTTGCTGTGCTCAAGACGGAGGAAGCGCCCGTGCAGGGGGATCTTCCGCCTGAGATCGATGACGTCCTGTGGAGTTCGGGGACGTCATGCCCAAGGAGTTGCCAAAGAGGCTACCTCCGCGGAGGGAGGTAGACCACGCCATCGAGTTGGAGCCGGGGACGAAGCCGCCCGCCATGGCTCCATATCGCATGGCCCCGTCCGAGCTGGACGAGTTGAAGAAGCAACTCAAGGAATTGCTGGACGCGGGATTCATCAGACCGTCAAAGGCCCCGTATGGTGCACCGGTGCTGTTCCAGAAGACGAAGGACGGAAGCCTTCGTTTGTGCATCGACTATCGTGCACTAAACAAGGTAACCGTCAAGAACAAATATCCCATCCCGTTGGTGGCGGACTTGTTCGACCAATTGGGAGGCGTGAGATACTTCTCCAAACTTGATCTGCGCCCGGGATATTACCAAGTCCGGATTGCGGAGGGCGACGAGGCTAAGACGGCATGCGTGACGAGGTATGGCGCATATGAGTTTATGGTTATGCCTTTTGGTCTAACAAATGCTCCTGCGACTTTTTGTACTTTGATGAACAAGCTCTTTCATCCCTACCTGGATCGGTTCGTCGTGGTCTACCTCGACGACATCGTCGTGTACTCAAACACGATGGAGGGGCACATCGAGCATTTGAAGACTGTCTTCCAAGTGCTAAGGGAGAACGAACTCTTCGTCAAACGGGAGAAGTGCTCATTCGCACAAGAAGAGGTGTCGTTCTTGGGGCACTGGATCGGACGTGGCAAGATATGGATGGACGGCGCAAAGGTCCAGTCCATACGGGAGTGGGAGGCTCCCACCAAGCCGACGGAGCTGCGATCGTTCCTTGGCTTGGCGAACTACTACCGGCGGTTCATCCGAGGATATTCCGCCATCGCAGCGCCTCTGACCGATCTGCTGCGGAAGGATCGGGCGTGGAGCTGGACGCCCCGATGCGAGGAGGCATTCGACGCACTGAAGCGGGCTGTGACGGAGGAGCCGGTCTTGTCTCTACCGGACTACTCCAAGGCGTTCGAAGTGCACACGGATGCTTCCGACTTCGCCATCGGTGGGGTGTTGGTGCAGGAAGGACACCCCATCGCGTTCGAGAGCCGCAAGCTGAATGACACTGAGCGGCGCTACACGGTGCAGGAGAAGGAGATGACCGCGGTCGTGCATAGCTTGAGGACATGGCGGCACTACCTCCTCGGCACCAAGTTCGTGGTCATGACGGACAATGTTGCCACGAGCTACTTCCAGTCCCAAAAGAAGCTATCTCAGAAGCAGGCGAGATGGCAAGATTTTCTAGCCGAGTTCGACATGGTGTTGCAGTACAAACCCGGCAAAGAAAATCAGGTGGCCGATGCGCTTAGCAGGAAGGCCGAGCTCGCATCTGTGTGCTTGCTCAAGGGGGACATTCTGGTCCGTGTTCGAGTGGGAATCATGGAGGACCCACTAACACTGGCCCTAGTGAAGCTTGCCAAGGAGGGCAAAACGAGAAGGTTCTGGCTGAAAGACGGACTTCTCTACACCAAGGGCGACAGGGTGGTCGTGCCTAGGTGGAGTGGCTTGCGGAGACAGCTGCTCAAGGAGTGTCATGACACAAAGTGGGCTGGACATCCGGGACAGAAGCGAACCTTGGCGCTGCTGGAGGCCGCATACTACTGGCCTCGCATGCGCGAAGATGTGGAGGACTATGTTCGCACTTGTCTTGTGTGCCAACAGGACAAGGTGGATCATCAGAAGCCCGGGGGCCTGCTAGAGCCTCTTCCCATGCCGAGTCGGCCATGGGAGAGCATTTCGATGGACTTCATCTCCGTCCTGCCGAAAGTGGGGGCGCTTGGGTCCATTCTCGTGGTGGTGGATCGGTTCTCAAAGTACGCGACCTTCATTGCTGCTTCGACGGACTGCACAGCAGAGGAGGCCGCGCGACTGTTCATCAGCCATGTGGTGAAGTTCTGGGGCATCCCGGTCAACATTGTCAGCGACCGAGACCCCCGCTTCACGGGAAAGTTCTGGACGGAAGTGTTCAAAATCCTCGGGACGGACTTACACTTTTCGACCAGCTTCCACCCGCAGACGGACGGACAGACCGAGCGGGTCAACTCGCTACTCGAGGAGTACTTGCGGCACTTTGTGAGTGCCAACCAGAGGGATTGGGTGCATCACCTCGACGTCGCTCAGTTCTGCTACAATCTTCAACGGAGCGAGTCGTTGCACAGCAGTCCATTCGAGTTGGTGATGGGTCGCCAACCGCTTGCCCCGCACACGCTGAGTGTGGGGTCCTCGAGTAGAAGCCCCGCGGCCAACCAGTTCACTTCAGATTTCAAGGCAAAGGCGGACATTGCCAAGGCATTTCTGGAGAAGGCAGCGAGAAAGATGAAGAAGTGGGCCGATGCGAAGCGAAGGCCGGTTGAGTATAAGGAGGGGGACATGGTGCTGGTGAAGCTACAACCACAACAGTTCAAGGTGTTCCGCAAGGTGCACAAAGGACTAATCCGGAAGTATGAAGGCCCCTTCCCCGTGCTCAAGAAGGTAGGCAAGGTGGCCTACAAGCTTGAACTCCCTGCCAAGCTGAAGATTCATCCAGTCTTCCATGCCAGTTGCTTGAAGCCGTACCATGAAGACTTGGAGAATCTCCAGCGCGGAGTTCCGAAGCGACCGACGGCGACCATGACGACTTCCTTCGACAAGGCGGTGGAAGCCGTGCTGGACAGGAGGACTATTCGGCGACGAGGCGTGTCCCCGTATGTGGAGTACCTCATCCAGTGGAAGGGCTTGTCTTACGGCGAGTCTAGCTGGGAACGTGCTGATACGCTGCATCAGTTCGAAGCCGAGATCCAGGCGTTTCTTAGCGAGCATGGTTGAAGAGGGCGTCAACGCCTTAGGTGGGGGAGAATGTAACGTCCCAAATGTTACACCCCGCCCGAGGCCCAGTTGCATAACCTTTTCGCGGACCAAGGTTATGCGGGAAGCTTCCAGAACATTCTAGAAGATGGCGGAAGGCTCTAGAAGATTGTGGATCTCTCCGGAAGGCCCAAGATCGTTCTAGGAGGCCCAAAAAGCTTCTGGAAGGCCCTTGAAGTTTTCTTTTATGTTGCTAGGGAATAAATCTGGAATATGCCATTCCAGTTATGGTAGAATGTAATAATCCTTGGAATATTCCTTCCAGGACTTTCCTTTTATTGCTCTATGAGCACTTATAAAAGGGGGAGGCTCTCATTTGTTCCTCACCACCTAAAAATTGTAAGCATTCTCCAAGTCAATAAAGAGATTCGTACTACTCCCATCTTTGCTCCACTATTCTAGTTTTCTTAGCGATCTAGCTAAGTCGGGACGGAAAGGCTTGTACAAGTCTTTGAGGAGAAAGACAGTGCGCCGCACGGGACGAAGTGCTAGCAAAAACACTAAGTCCGTGACACATTGCTATGGACAACAGCATTGTGGTAAAGGTCGTACTGCCAGAGGAATTATTACTGCAGGGAATAGAGGGGGAGGTCATAAGCGTCTTTTTTTAGTCATCAATATCTCTGTTCTACGTTGAAAAACGAAGAATAAGACTTGAGTGACTTGAGTCTTTGTTTGGCATACTAGAACAAGATTGTATCAAGATAAGCAATTTTTCCCATACGGAAAGAGACTTGGGTTTCAGTTTTGTAAAGGAAATCATGTGTTACCTGGAATTTAAATCCTTGTATTGACATAGAGGAGGATTAGCAAATACATGTTAAATGGGACTTTTTAAATCTCAATTTAAGTTTGGTCCCAACCTAGTAATTCTTCTCTTAAATACGCCAATTTTGTGCTTGAACTTGTTGCCAAATGTTGGTTTGATGGTGCGTCTTACCTGATTGTAAATGATGTTGGATTCCCATCGTTGTTATCATTCGAAGCCGTCTCCCATTGTCATGGGGGTTAGCTACAGAGAATAGAAAGCTCCAAAAAAAGAATTTGACAGTTTTTTATCAGTGGCCGACAATCCGATGATAAATTTCTAGCCTAGCTAGCTCTGAACAAGAGAGGGGCTTCATCACAAGACGTAGATGGTTGGATGTAGGTAAACCTACCAATATTGTTATTCAGAGGAGATGCAACCATGGAGCTCCATCCAACTTCCCCCAGATTAAGGAGTCTAGACAAAGATTAATTTGAATAATTTTCTTATATAAAATTGTCATAACATACTAAGCAAATCAGCATAAACGATTGAGATTCCCTAGCTGAAGATGAAATTTGAGCTTCCAATAACTTATTGCAATCTTAGTGTTAAATTGTTAATAGGAAAGTAGAAGTAGGCAAATTTACATGCTTAATGTTGTTAGATTGCAGCCTGTAGTTAGAATACACACACATAGAGTTATCTATTAAAAACTCCTCAAGCTACCACCTTATTTTTCTATTTATCATGTAGAGATCTAGCTATGTGGGGTCGAGTCATGGAAACAATGCCTCCCCATTTATATGTGGGTAAGGATGCATACATCTTGACCTTCCCAAGACCCTGCATAAGAGGGAGACTCGTGACACTAGGACACCCTCTTTTATGTAGATATCTAGGTGTAGTTTTCTTCTGTGGAGCAATGTTGTAACATGTGATATCACTTTTCCTAAACCATAACATTGGATTTTTGGTGAGGCAGATAATTATATGGTGTAAACAGCAGCAATATTTATATTTGATCCAATTAAATTGCCCTACAATTATTTCATTGTTGGACTATTGGTGTAAAAAAAGATAGACTTATGATGGATTTTACTAGATTTGGCATTGATGTGTGTATGCATGTATATAAGGTTCCATACAGCCAACATGGAAGTCTGGCCAGGAATTTTGTTCCAAATTAAACCACCCTACAATTACTTTATTGTTGGGGTTGTGGTGTCAATGGTTGAAACTAACGGTGGATTGGAATTTGTGTGTATATGTATATAATAAGGTTCCATACAGCCAACATGGAAATGTAGCTGGAGAATGGAAGCTATGATGCTTTGGCGGCTACGGAAAGCCTATAACAAATTTGCCCACCTTTCATTAAAACTACTTAAATATGCAAACTTATCAAAAAATTGGATGATCTCTTCTACATTTATCTCTGTGTGGATATGTTTTTTGTCATGTTATGTCATATACTCATTGGTGTGGATACTTCTGCAATTTTCTATGGTGTTCACATCCATATCAGTTGTGAAAAGGCTGTTTAGTTCATTACATTAGGGAAGTATATATTATGTTCATGGTAGTCAAAGGCATGCCTTGCAACAAGGCACAACAGTTGCGCCTCACACCTCACTATGCGAGATGCCTTTCTCCAAGGGAGGTAGTCCTTTCCGCAAGGCTCAACCAAGAAAAGATGAGCCTTATATATAAATTTTTTTAACAAAAACCTTTGAGTCTGGGAGACGGCCCTTACCTCATACAAGTTAACTAAAATGTACTAAAAGCATGGAAGCGAGAACACAAATTTTTGTTAGTTCTGTTGACTGCTATTGTTACTCTGCTACTTCACTTGGTTATGATTTATCATGTTTTTGTTGTTTTAAATATTATTTAGTTTTATTTCTTACGTTACTAATATATTATTTATTTATTTATGTATATTATTATTATTTTTTATTTTTGTGTCTCGCTTCGTTCCGATGCACGCCTTAAGTACGCCTTACACCTCGGGCGATATGGACCCCTTGCACCTCGAGTGTGTCTTGTGCCTTTGACTACCTTGAGTATATTTTCGTTAAGTTAGTTTATAACTTGCATTTGAGACTTAATATGCCCAGCTTGTTAATGGAGTATACCTATGTGATTGTTACATATACCTAGGTGATCTCTGTTAGGACATTTTTAACCCTTGATTTGTAGTATTTGACCCCACTGTCCAAGTCATATTTTGATCCTAATAAGTTAACCCCTAAAACTGTTATCTGTATATGTATATGCTAAATACATATGGATTACCTTTTCTTGGTTCCCAATTACTTGACTCTTTTCTAGGATTGTTACACCAGCTTTTTCCCGTTCATTTGCAAGCTGATGGTGCCAGTTTGAGCCCCATATTTCTTTGCTTATGTCTAATGCTAGTTGTAATATATCAGAGTGGATTGTTATTTACTGGCGGAGAGGATCGAAATGTCACTGCTTGGGACACTACTAGTGGCAAAGTTGCATATTGCATAGACGGTGCACACTCAGCTCGTGTAAAAGGCCTTGTTGTCTTCAAGAAGAAAAGTGATGATCAGACTTGTGAAGCACCCAATGTCTTGGCTTCGGCGGCGTCGGATGGTGTCATACGTGTATGGGATCTTCGTATGATCACCAAGGAGAAGCCTAATCCGCTGGCAGAGGCCAATACAAAATCCAGACTGACTTGTCTTGCTGGATCTTCTTCAAAATGTGAGTGCTTGAAGTTACTTACTCATTTTGGACCATACAATATGAACAAGAGCTGCAATGTAGCAATCATATTCTCAGTTTCTGTGCATTTCTCCAGTTCATTGCTCCATCTTAACTTACCAATTTACCATATTTGCTTACTTTAGCTGTTTCTGTTCCGAGATATTTATTTGCCGAGGTCTAAAAAACTTACATTTCACAAACAATGGGAAAACATACAGAAAGATAACTAGTTGCTTTATATGAGATGGCTGTTTAACTTCGGTAACACGGCTGTTTGCTCAATTCAGTGTCAACCATTCATCTGCCTTCAATTTATCAAGTATATGTGAAAGCTTGGCATGTCTGAAAGAATGTTAGTATACTCCTCAGACCTACCCTACCCTCTTTCTCCCCTGTGAGGTTGGGTATTTGAGTAAATTATTCTGCTTCCCTCATCTTCAACCATGGCAGCTCAGGTTCAGGTCATGCCCTACCTTAGTTGTGTAGATAGTATTATCATGTATATTATTATGTTTACCTATTAGCTATTCACTATCTTTGTTGTGGTTGTTCATTTTGTCATCTATATGGCAAATAATCATATTATATGATTGATGTTAGTTTTGTATTTGTAAATATTTACCTTCAAAATGGACTATAATCTATGATGAGCAGTACACATGTACGAACTAAATGTTGATGTGTGGCTTGTGCTTATCCATATTTTGACATGAAGCTCACATTCGTATGTTGCCTCTATATTTGGACCTTTACATGTAGGCTGGTCTTTGGTTACTGATTATGCATGAGATGAAGTGCAATATGTTTCTCCGCGAATTAGCTTAAACATGGATTGTTTCTTTCATTAGTTTCTGCTTCAATCCTATGTTGCACGGACACAGCAAAGTGGTGTCTGTATCCATATCGTTTCGTATCTGTATCCATGTTCGTATTCGTGCAACATAGGTGATTACATTATACATATTTGAAAATGCCCATATCTTGTACCCATATTGTGTCCTTATCCGTATCCATGTTCATACTCGTGCAGCATAGCTTCAAGGTTCATCTAATTAAAATGCAAAGTTGTGCATTTGTAAGTTATTATATGTACTTTGTAAGCAAGCCACTGGTGCCATGCCCTCTTATATCTATATCTATTATGTATTCACAAACCCTTTTCACCTCACTAATGCGCTGACCTGCGTTGTAGTGTTGGGTCGTAACTAGGAGTGTAAATTCAATGGATACTGATTTTACCATATTTCTATATTCTTTTTTTTCTTTGTTAGATATGTTAATGAGGTCAGGTTCAGATCATGCCCAACCTGAATTGTGTACATAGAGTATTGTTGTATGGATTCTTATGATTCAGTTATTAGATAGTTACATCTCGATTGTGGCTGTTCTGTTCAATTTGTCATCTATATTGTGTATTATCAATAATCATGTCTATATATTATATGAACCATATGAATTGATGTTAGTTTTGTACTTGTAAATATTCAACTTTAAATGGACTATACTCTATGATATGTAGTATATTTCTCCCTACATGTGCCTATCCATCTTTGACATGAAGCTCAGATCCGTTTGTTGCCCCTTATTTGGATCTTTACATGTAGGCCGATCTTCAGTTACTGATTTTGCATGAGATGAAGTGCCATATGCTTCTTCACAAATTAGCTTATACATTAATTGGTTCTTTTATTAGTTTCTATTTCAAGGTTCATCTGATTAAAGTGCAAAGTAGTGCATATGTAAGTTAGAATATTCTCTTCACAAGCAAGCCACATTGTTTTGTGCATGCCCCTCTTATCTAGATTATGGCAAATTCTCTCCTCTAATACCCCATGTCGGTATCAGAATATAGCCTATATCGGTATCTATTCAGTTGACACAAACCCATTTTGACCTCACTAATGCACTGAGATTAGCTGTAAACTTGTAGCTTTTTGAGTCTTAACTAGGGGTGTAAAAGGAGTGGATAGTGGTTTTAGCATATCTGTAATTTCTCTATCGCAGACAGATTTGAAAACAATTCTTGAAGTTGATATCTTCATTTAGGTCAAAACGGAACTAATAGGATCATAGAGAAACCATCTCCGTTAAGGGATACAGACATAATCCAGATATACTGGAAATTAAAATCAAATTTGAGAACTTTTGGAGATTTTATTATTGATATTTATTATTCTATCATTAGTATGAATATTGAATAAATATTAAATACTCATACTTCATGATTCACTTTCAATAGAGGTAGTAAGATATATGTCAAAAGGTAATACAATTTACATACAAAAATCAATAGGACATAAGGAAATCAATAGAACTATAGGAATTAGTTGATCGCATTAGAAAATCATATAGTAGTTGTCTTTTTTAATTTTGATCGGCAAACTCACACCCCTTAAGCACAAATTCACACTGCACCACCTAAATACTAAGACCTAGCGTCCGCAAGGGTTGAACTCCTGACCTCATCAATGGAAGAGATGAACACATACCAGTAAACTAAACTAGGAGGCACATATAGTTGTTGAATTGTTTCACAGTTTTTGGTTAATGAAAATGTAAACTAGGAATTGTAGTCAATGGACATAAGGCTGACATGACGTCTAACAGAACATGATAAATTTATCGTTTAACGTGATATTCAACTGTCCTAGTATCATTATCAAAATAATGATAGTAATTTATTTCTTGATTGCATGTCATTACATTTGTGTATATGGGTTAATGAAACATTCTCTAAGGAGAACGTGAGCTAGAAATTGTTGCTGTTGCACTTACTAAGAAAATTGGTTTTTCGATACTGCCATCTAGAACCCACTACTCATTTGGTTCATGAGAAAAACAATAGCCCATAGTGCAATAGAGAAAAATATGGGTATACTATGGAGCATAAGCAACCTCATCATGAGAGGGGGTTGGCTATGAAGTAAAATAAAGTAAAGTAAAAGAAATGATAATTTTATGACTAGTTGTCGACTTGAACATCAGCCTTCTATGTTGATGCAATTCCTAGCCAAGGTAGCAGTTATAAGCATGAGAGGCTATGTCCTAAAGTCTAAGGTCAGTAGGCAGGTAGGTCGACCACTTTTGGTTATGCACTTTAAGCTCATGCAACCAAGGAGCACCCTCCAACATCCCCTAAACTATAAAGAGTCTAGACAAAGATGTAGTCTTAATTTAGTTTGCTATAGAGAATTACACTATAAATAGTCTAGACAAAGTGGTAACATGATACAATTTGCTATAGGAGAATTGCACTGATCTCTACGATAGAGTGGAGAGAGAGAATGACATTCCCAGTGTCCTGCTATGTTGTCAATTGTTTTGCAAATGTTTAAAATGCTTTCATGCATTTAAACCAAATTCCTGGAAATCGACTTTGGAAGACATGACAGTTACTGACTCATATTATCGTTAAAGATTATATGGGGACTCTCCAATTTAATCTGATTCCAATTTCTTTCCATCAAATACGGAACTCTTTGTTTTTTTGCAAATGTCTAACTATTCATTCTATTTTGGAAGACAACGTTCTCTTTCGCTGAATCTCTTTGTCGCTTCTAATCATTGGCTGCTATTTTTCTGGTTTCAGGATGTAGCTTTCCACTGAGATTTTGGATGGCAGTGTTAGCAGTTTGTCCATCACTGTAGGTTTGGACAGATTAAATATTTTGTACCAGTCAAACAATGACCTAGTGATTTCATTTCTCTTTATATCTTCAGTTTTGCGGTCTGTATTTAATGCTAAATTTTGACAGTGGAAAATCAGTAAATGAGTATGTTATATATATATATATATATATATATATATATATATATATATATGTGTGTGTGTGTGTGTGTGTGTGTGTGTTATATACTAGCTATAGAACTCAATTTGCATATGTTCTGCAATCATAAGATCATACACCGCAAGGCAATGATGCAAAAGGAAAGTGATAAAATTCTGCTCTTTATCCATGTTGGGCCTACCATTTTGTCAGTTAGGATACAGGCTCAACAAATTAAATACATGAAGGTAATAATGTTTTTGTAAGACTGTTTGAATGTTTTAAATGGAAATATAATGTGGTTTTGCAAATACTACAATGGTTGGTTAGACGGAATTTGGCATTGCAGGATACAAATCTGCTTCATAGAAAGTTAGACCCCGTTTGGTTCACTGTAGTCTAATCGTAATGTAATCAAATAAAAAATAATGTTTTTATTGATTATATTACAGTGTACCAAACGAGGCCTTAGTTTGGTTGGTACTTTGCAACTTCAAACGAAGAATGATAGTATGGTGTACAAATAGTACCACAATCTAGCCATTGTTTGGCTTTGGGGATGTCTTGTAACATTTTGTGTTTGTGTCAAAAAATGGCGCTACTTGCAACAAAACAAACGCTAAAAATAACTCACACAGGAAATGTTGCAACTAGTATTGCAGTACTGTGCATAGAACATACACGCAACTAAATAGTCCCTTACTGAAATTGCATACAGAATAACCGCATGGTGTTAAAAAGTGCCTAGAATTACAAATTCCTAAGAGCAGAAACCCGAGTGGCATCATAGTACTCTTTGCCGTTTTCAACACCAGCTACTAACAAGGAGTCAATTTTGTAAGTTGGTGCCAAATTTTTAGCCAAACTCACTATGAGCATGAGGGGGTTGTACCACATATCAAAGATAAGTACTTATCAGACCCGGCCCTAAACTCATAGGGGCCAAAGACGAACTTTCAAAATGGAACCTCATATATAATATAAAAAACAATAATAAATTAAAATTATTCTTATCAACAAGATTTGAACTAAAGATCTCTAGAGTGCAAGATTAATATGTTAACCACTACACAATAATTATTTTACCACTATACCATAATCATTTTTTTATAATTAACAACTTACATCTTAATTTTGGGACGCCAATAAATATGGGAGTGCACTTGCTCAGGGTCGGCCCTGCGTCCGCTTGTTAGATAATATAGCTTTCATGAAATTTCTCCTTAAAGTATTGTTCTTGCTTAGTTCTATATATTTTATTTCATTTTTTTTGTTTTACTATTATATGATGATTTCATGTATTTGGTGATGGGTTTTGACTTTGGTTTTGAGCTTGGGTTGTTTTTGGGATAAAATCTAGGATTCTATGGATAAATCTTGTGTTGAGCTCATATTTGAAGTCATGATCTCAAACCTAGGTCCTAATATGCTGTAGTAACCCTCCCTAATACCTTAGAGCTCATGAGAATTGATTTAGAGAAGTGTTGGTGAAGTTTGGACACCCAAATCATGACTCGAGCATGTTGTCTGTACTGCATCAGTGCAAACAGTATACCGACAATCAGTGTTCTAAATGGCGGCCGTCTAGTCCGTCTAGGCGGTGCCTAGGCGGTACGCGGTCTCTCTCTGCACCATTTTTTTCGGTAGGCGGTGGAGTAGGCGGTCAACGAAGGTTGGCGGCATAGGCGGAGGAACAATATCTAACAAGATATTTTGACCAAAAAAAATTTGTAAGCATTATGGGCCTATAGTTCATCATTCTACAACTTAGTTATGCATGAAATACCTTTAAAATATGCATATTATGCACGCACAAAAGTGGTAAAATAGTAAAAAAAAAAGTTCAAAATATATCAACCGTCTAGGCGGTAGGTGGACACTCTCCGTCGCGCACCCCGCCTACCGTCATTTAGAACCTTGTCGACAATATATTGCCGGTGTACTGTCGGTGTCGATATAATGTGGTGAGAGTCCATTTTTTCAGCAAGTCTAGTGATTGTTGTGTGTGGCAAAGCAATATACCAACGTATACCGTTGGTTTGTTGATTTTCATGACAACTACTGGTTTTGTTTGTCGTTTCATCGTGGAGGCCCTTAGCCTTCCCCGAAACACTTCCTAGTGATTGCCTAGTGTTTTCTAGCCCTTGTCAATAGGTGCTCCCCTAGTATTAGCTCAACTAGAACCAATATAGGCCATGTCCATGATTTCTTTGCTTGGGTTAAAAAACTTGATTTCATGGGGATTCTTTGGAACAAATTTCTATACTATAATTTATGTTGATGATCCGAATTCGATTTATGCCAAAGAGCCTTAGATAGCTACGGAGAGATTTGGTATTAATAGTATCTGAATCCTAGATACTGATATATGAGAAACTCCATGGTAGAAGGTTATCGGTGATATTAAACATATCATTGATTGATTGGATGCTTGTTTACACAGGTCTTGACCTATCTAATACATTGTATCCATATGAACCTATACTATATTGTTCTATGAGGTATTGGTCCTGTTATTCCACTGAGGTGCCATTGTTAACTGTTGCACTGAGGTATCAGGTACCTATTTACCGTTATAGCTATTATATTATTCATGTACGGATATCCCTACAACGCGGATTAGTAATGGAAAGTTGTTTGTGGTTTCCTACATCTATGCCCATAATGAATCTAGATTGACACTTGAGTGCCAATTCGAATCCACACCCAGCGTACATATACTCCGGTAGGACATCTAGGATGGATGGTTGTGTGTAGGGGTGAGCATTATTCGGTTTTGGACCGAAAATCAAACCGAATCGAACCGAATAAGAGATTCGGTTCAGTTTTAAAAAAAAATCGGTTCGATTTCGGTTTTGAAAATACTAAATTTTCTTATTCGATTTCGGTTTCGGTTTTGGGTTTCGGTCCAAAACCGAAAACCGAATAAGAAAATTTAGCTACTATATATATATATATATATATATATATATATATATATATATATATATATATATATATATATATATACTAAATAAATAAATAAATATATATATAGATATATATATATATATATATATATATATATATATATATATATATATATATATATATATATATATATATATATATATATATATATATATACTAACTATAGGTATATACTAAATAAATTTAGGTATATTTAGTTACTATATATATTTAAAAACTGAAATAAACCCAAAAATCGAATAAACCGAATAAACCGAACCGATTTAATTCGGTTCGGTTTGATTCGGTTATGGGTCAATTCGGTTCGGTTTCGGTTTTGCGTATTCGGTTTTCGGTCCAATTCGGCTTTCGGTTATTCGGTTCGGTTTGAACCGAATGCTCACCCCTAGTTGTGTGTCCACGACATAAATTTTATGTGATAAGTAGGATTAATTAACTAGTTTAATCACATAGATCATTGGGAGGAAAAGAATTCCAATTTCGTGCTTTTCTTACTAGCCAAACACCATATACCGTGATATATTATCCAATATTCTGAGTGCAGCATTGCCTTCCCTATATGAGTATTGTGACTGTTATTCGCATTGTTACACCGACCTACGAACCCCCTTGAGAGGGGTGTTGTAGACTATTACTGATTATATATATATATATATATATATATATATATATATATATATATGAGGAAGGATAGGCATCCCCACAATTTTTGCATCCCCATGCATCCCCATGTTCACATCCGTTGGATGTGCTTTAAGTCATCTAATCTTAACCATTGGTAAATCAACGGTTAAGATTAAATGACTTAAAGCACCATCCAACGGTGCAAATAGGGGGGATGCATGGGGATGCAAAAAGTGTGGGGATCTTGATCATTCCTCTATATATATATATATATTTTTTTTTCCTCTATATATATATATATATATATATATATATATATATATATATATATATATATATATTATATATATATATATATATAAGGCACTAGCCTAGTGGTAGTGCGGGGGGCCGTCCGAGCACAGGTCTTAGATTCGAATTCTCCCTTGGGCGGCTGGATGGCTTTGAGCCACGGCCCAACTTGAAGAAAGGACACCTCAAAAAAAAAGAATATATATATATTGACCATCGACACGTGCTACGGAGACACATTGACGGTTCAGGCCCAGGGGGGCTAGGAGGATGGATTCTCGACAATTCATAACAATGTGTCCATACCACCAATGCCTCAACAACGATGGTCGGCGGTGGATAAGAGCAAGCAGGTTGTTGGAGACCAACGTAAGGCTGGGGTCCCGAAATCCTATGCGGAGATGCTGAATGGAGGGGTGAATAGCTTGCCAACACAGATGACTTTTGTCCAACCGAAGATGGTAGGCACAACACTTCGGGCGACCCCGACAGAGGAAGATCTTGCTAAGACCGCGGACTACTGGCGCAACTCAGTTATCCTATACGTGCTTGGCTCGAGACCGTTTTACGGACATATCCGAGTATACGCGGCACGAGTTTGGAGACCGAGAGGCGGTATGGAGCTCTTCTCACAAGAAAATCACTTCTATCTCGTGCGTTTCTGCCTGCAGGAGGACATGGAGCGGGTCCTCCAGGGAGGGCCATAGACCTTTGATGGCAGGCTTATCATCATGAAGGCTTGGACGTAGAAGTCGATTTATGAGCGTGAAGTTCTCCTCACAGTTCCCATTTGGATCAAACTACCGGGGTTACCAGCTAACCATTGGAGCATCTCCATGATGATGAAGATTGCCAGTGTCAAAGGCAAACCTATCAAGGTCGATGAAGCTACGGCGTACAGAACTCGTATGGAAAATGCACGGATCTTTGTTGAAGTAGATGGGAGTGCTGACCTACCGCCTTTTGTTGAGTATGAGGTGCCTTCTGGTGGAGTATTTCGCCAGACTGTGCAGTATGAGTTTGTGCCACCAGTTTGCAGCCATTACAAATACTTTGGGCATCCATCTAAAGGGTGTCCGGTAGGGGAGGTCGGGGTGTAGAAGAAAATGGGGTGACTGATACCCCTGGAGATAGAGAACAACACACAGGTAGTGGGGTACTT
>JANAVB010008917.1:0-17390 GCA_029216955.1 Iris pallida | reverse complement strand
AATCTTCCAGAAATAAGATCCAGGCAAAGAATTGCAATATGGTTTCCTTTGAGCCTGTATCCGAGGAAGAAGTCTTAACTGGTACCAGGTCTGGGAAACCTTACCTAAGAGACTATTTAGAAGGTCAAGAAAATCCTGCTCCAGCTCTGGAGGCTCCTTAAGCATCATCTTCTCCTGCTATCAATGTTCCATCAACTTCATCACCTCCAATAGAGTCAACTCTTCCCAAACCGACGATAGCTGACAAAGGAAAACAACTTGTCCGTTTTGATAAAGTATTGAAGAAGACTCCAACTTTGGGACTTAAGAAACCGTATAACTTTGATATACTGGCTTATTGTTAGGGTTATATACTAAAAGCATCACTTTTTTAGTAACCTTATTTCCTTAAATTTTGAATGAGAATCATATGGGCAAATGTTTGCATATTGTATTTGTTGCAAGTGTTAATGCAAATGTCTGATATTCTATATTATAGATAATATGGTGTGTGTGTCACACAGAAGATTTTATTATCAATTTCCTATGGAGTATATAAATAGTTCACAACCTAGATGGACTTGGACAATCTATTGGAAAGGTTGTAGTGTAATATGGTATTAGTCTATCTTGACTATAGGTTTACACTAGTACACTTTGTGTGTATTGAACAGGACCACTTGAGGTTGTTCTCTTTGTACTGACTACATAAGAGAACAAACACCTCTGTTATTATGGATGCTTGTGCTCTTAACCCGGATATAATAACGGACATGTATATACAGTGTGCATTATTTTGACTCATAAAAGAGTGAGATTCATTATGGATCAACAACCTCTATGAATTGGGTAATAACATTGTATGTATGATGGGCTGTTGATTATAAATAGAATCCATGTCCCGATACATCGGGTTGATGATGTCCCCTTAAGGAGCTCATAAGAATTGTCATGTAAATCCTGCAGGTGGATTATATCCGACATGACAAATAAAGTTGAGCGGTACTACTTAAGGATAAAAGATATCGAATCAATATAGTTGTCAGTAACTTAATTTGATCGACAGACATACGATATCTTAACATGGGGAGCCAAACGAGCATATAATAAAAGGAGCCCACAAACATAATTTGGAATTAGGAAGGTAGTGCAACAATAGCTCATTAGTGGACCGAGCTATTGTTAATGGGCCTGGATTGTGTGTTCGGGCTGAACACGGGATATCCAGATCCGTTAGGAGGCCTAACCCTAATTTCTTCTCATGGTCCTTGCCGTAGCCTATATATATCCTCTATTCTCTAGCCGCCATATTACCGATCAGAAATCTGAAACTTTCTCTAAATTCGTGATTCACGTAAGGAGAGAAAGAGAGGGCTGCCAAGGAGAAGAAAAGGTTGGGAGATCGTCGCCCACACGACGTCCAACTCGAGAAAGGAATACGTGCAAAAGATCTTGGGGTCGTCCGCTCGAGATTGCCAGGAATTACTTGTCTCCTTTCCGCCGTAGGTATAATTCGTGAACCCTAGCTTTCGTCTATGAAGGGTTAGAACACGTATTAGATCAGTTTAACTTTCTATCAATCAATACGCACACTAAAGAAAGGGTCCTGGGAATCTCCAGTTCCATCAATTGGTATCAGAGCCACTTTGGATCTACGTATTGATTGATACGTCCATGTTGTCCAATAAAACCTGTGCTGTGTAATAGTCGGTAGATGTAGATATGTTCTAACTCGGTTTTGCAGGCATCTTAGATCCAACTATTATGGTCCAATGCATGTTTTTGATTGTATTGTTTAAACCACGGACATGTCATGGATGTTATTGTTGCTGTGGATGTAATTAAAATCACGAGGGTTGATCGTGCTTATTATTTTAATTTTGCAATCTAGATTATGTGTAAACTCCTTCGAGAGGCATAAGATTGATGTAATTTTAATTATTTTTGATCAATCGTGATGGCGGTGGTGGCTGTTTCTGACGTCGGACGAGATGCTGGTTTTAAGCAGTCCAGAGGCAGACACATGATTTTCGATGAAGGAATCGACAGCCAAAACCTTAAAAAAAAAAATTCGGGATGCTGCCCCGAACCCCGCGACCTGATCGGGCAGGTCGAACCCCGAATAGATCTGCGCAGCGCCAGATTTTGGATTCGGATAGTTGAGGACGGAGCAGCAAAGATGACCATAATAGTTGGATATTTTCTCTTATTTTTGTCATTTTGCTTTTTCTGATTATGCATGTTTGTTATTGTGTGGTTGTTTTTTTTTTTGAAAAATCAAGCCTACATTAATAATGGACAACGTGGACATAATATCAACTAGTAGAAAAACCCTCATTGTTAAATAACTAAGTGGGAGAGGATATTTATTTAGTTTAAATCCTATGGTCTCCATTACTGGTTTGTAGGTGATGTAATTATACTTGCGTGTTGGCTATAGTGCTTTCCTCCATATCGGATGAGTATAATTATGGATCACCAGTACAAACTTCCTTAGGGATAATTGTAGAAAGTTACCTAGTATGTGTTCACTTCTCCATCTGAAGGAACCTATTACAAGGTAATGGACTTAGTATTAAGTAATGGTATACACTTAGATACAAATAATGGTATCCTCTCCATCGGAGTCACTGCTATTATTTGTATGACCAGAGCAAGACCAGCATATTAATTTTATTTGTCATAAAGTTATGTTGACATGATAGTAAAATTAATAAGAAAAACCTACTTGAACAAAGTTGAATTTGTATACGTCCACACTATCGTGGCATGCTAAATTCATGGTGTTCAAGGTGTTGGTGAATTTCTTATTATTGTTTTGAGGGAATCAATATTTAGTTAATTCAAAAAGTTTTTTTTGTCCTACATAATTTTATTTATGTGATTCTCAGGATTTCAAAAATGGGTTCTTTCAGTCCACTTATGGTGATTCTTAAAGAAAACAAACTTACTGGACCTAATTATATTGACTGGAAACGTAATTTAGATATTGTTCTGACTGCTGAAGAGTACAAATATGTACTTGTTGAGGAATGCCCACCTAAGCCTGATGCTAACTCTGATAAAGAGGTCAAAGAGGCTTATAAGAAATGAAAAAGGCAGATGAGATGGTGCGGTGTTACATTCTGGCATCTATGTCAAATGTACTGCAACATCAGCATCAGGCCATGGCCACTGCTTATGACATGATGTATAACCTCAAGGAACTCTTCGGACATCAGAGTAGAGCAGCTAGGCAGTTTGCTATGAAATGTTTGATGAATACAAAAATGGCTGAGGGTACACCAGTAAGGGATCATGTTCTCAAGATGATGGGTCATCTGAGTGAGATGGAGATCCTTGGAGCTGAAATCGATGGGGAATCCCAGGTCGATATCATTCTCGGGACTTTGCCTAAAAGTTTTGACAATTTCTGCCTTAATTACAACATGAACAAAAGGTTGTATAGTTTGGCAGAACTTGCAAAAGAGCTACAGGATGCTGAATCTCTCTTTAGGCAGAGTGGTCATGTTTTTGTTTCTGAAAAAGCTTCTACTTCTAAGCCAAAAGGCGGTAAGAAGAAGAATAATATTCAGAAACAGGCAAACTCAGCAAAGAAGGGCACGGGACCTCAAGGCGCGGTGAAAAAGCCGAAAGGTAAATGTTTCAAGTGCAAAGGGTCAGGACATTGGAAGACTGATTGTCCACTTATCAAACAAGGAAACAAAGAAGGTATATCTCATTTACTAGTAGTTGAAACATGCTTAGCGGTGTTATCTACCGGCACCTGGTGTGTAGATACATGAGCCACTAATCATGTCTGCAATACATTGCAGGGGTTCTAGAAAACCAGATGGCTCAGTGATGGAGAGATATGCTTGTTCATGGGTGATGCTACAAAAGTATCGGCCGTTGCATTAGGAGATGTTACTTTATCTTTTGGTAGAAATAAGTCTTTGACATTGAGAGATTGTCTTTATGCACCTTCACTTAGAAGGAATTTAGTTTCTGTTTCTATGTTAGTTAAGGATGGATATTCAGTTTATTTTAATGACAATATTGTTATTAGAAAGAATAAACATTTTATCTGTTCTGGTGCATTGGTTGATAATTTGTATGTCATTAATCCTATTTTGCCCACAATGCAACTTATGGAAATGAATAATATGTCATCTAACTTAAATAAGAGAAAAGAACCTTCTTGTATTAACCAAACATATCTTTGCCACTTGCGATTGGGTCTTATTAACCTAAGAAGGATTTAAAGACTGGTTGAAGATGGACCTTTGAGTTCATTGGAAGTGGAGGCACTACCATTCTGTGAATCCTGCTTGGAAGGTAAAATGACCAAAAGGCCTTTTACGGTAAAGGGATATAGGGCCAAAGATGTGTTGGAATTTGTTCATTCTGATTTGTGTGGATCCATGACTATCCAAGCTAGAGGTGGCTTCGAATATTTTGTCACATTTATTGACGATTATTCAAGGTATGGATACATTTATTTGATGTGCCGTAAGTCTGAATGCTTTAAGAAATTCAAAGAGTACAAGGCTGAAACGGAGAAACGTCATGGAAAATGTATCAAGTCATTACGATCAGATCGTGGTGGCGAGTACCTCTTTGGAGAGTTTAGGGATTATTTATCAGAGGCTGGAATTGCATCCCAATTAACTGCACCTGGAACGCCCCAGCAGAATGGTGTAGCCGAAAGAAGGAATAGAACTCTTATGGAGATGGTTAGATCAATGATGAGTTATTCGGATTTGCCTTATTCGTTTTGGAGATATGCCTTAGAGACTGCAGCTTATATTTTGAACTTGGTTCCTTCTAAGTCAGTACCTCTTACTCCCACAGAGCTGTGGATTGGGCGTAAGCCTAGTCTAAAATATGTTAGCATTTGGGGTAGTCCAGCACATGTGCTGAATGGAAAAGCAGATAAGTTGGAATCTCGTACAGAAGTACGCTTGTTTGTAGGCTATCCAAGAGGAAGGAAATGAGGTTTATTTTATAGTCCTAAGGATCAGAAGGTCATTGTTAGCACCAATGCCCGATTCTTAGAGGAAGACTATGTGATGAACCATAAACCCACAAGTAGAGTTGTTCTAGAAGAACTGAGACGTGAGACACCAAGTACTTCAGTACCAACAGTACAAAAGGATGAACCACAAATAACTGCACAACGTGTCACAAATGTTACACCACAACCGATAGTGCCTTGTCGTAGTGGGAGGGTTGTGATACAACCTGATAGATATATGTTCTTGGAAGAGTCGTCAGACTTCGTCCCTGAGGAACAAGATTATGATCCATGTACCTACAATGAAGCACTCCAAGATAAAGATGCAGAGTCTTGGCAAAAAGTAATAATATCTGAAATAGAATCTATGGATTCTAATCAGGTCTGGAAGCTTGTAGAACCACCCGTTGGTGTAAAAGCCATTGGATGCAAGTGGGTCTATAAGAGAAAAAGAGGATCAGACGGTAAGGTTGAAACCTTTAAAGCTCGACTTATAGCAAAAGGTTTTACTCAAAGGGAGGGTATCGATTATGAGGAAACCTTTTCTCCTGTAGCCATGCTTAAGTCTATCCGGATTCTTTTATCTATTGCAGCTCATCTCGATTATGAGATTTGGCAAATGGATGTCAAGACAGCTTTCCTTAATGGAAGTCTTGAGAAAGACATCTATATGAAGCAACCAGACGGGTTCATTAAAAGGGCCAGGAGCATCTTGTTTGTAAGCTCAAGAAGTCCATTTATGGACTTAAGCAAGCTTCCAGATCTTGGAACATATATTTTGATCATGTGATAAAATCCTATAGATTTGATCAATGTCATGATGAATCATGTGTATACAGAAAGTGTGGCAAAAATGTGGTAGTATTCCTAGTACTTTATGTGGATGACATCTTGCTGATTGGAAACAATGTGAAGGTGTTATCTGATGTAAGGGTATGGTTATCCAAACAGTTTGATATGAAGGACTTTGGAGAAGTAGGTCACATCCTTGGGATCAAAGTTCTACGAGATTGCAAGAAAAGGATGTTGGGCTTATCCCAAGCTTCCTATATCGATACTGTACTAACTCGTTTTAGTATGCAAAATTCTAAGAAAGGTTTCTTACCTTTTAGACATGGAATTGCTCTATCAAAGGAACAGTGTCCGAGGACACCTAAAGAGATAGAGAACATGAAGGCAGTTCCTTATGCTTCAGCAGTAGGAAGCTTAATGTATGCAATGCTATGTACGAGACCAGACATCTGCTTTGCCGTAGGCATGGTCAGCAGATATCAGTTTAACCCAGGACAAGAGCACTGGACTGCCATAAAGCATATTTTGAAGTACCTGAAAAGGACTAAAGAGTATATGCTAGTTTATCAGGCAGATAGTTTAGTTCCCTTGGGGTATACAAACTCAGATTTTCAGTTAGATAGGGATTCCAGGAAATCTACCTCAGGTTATGTGTTTACTTTGGGAGGTGGAGCCATTGTGTGGAGGAGTATCAAGCAAAAATGTATTACTGATTCCACCATGGAAGCCGAGTATGTTGCAGCCTCTGAGGCAGCCAAAGAAGCGGTTTGGCTCAGAAACTTTCTGTTGGACTTGGATGTGGTATCTAGTTTGCCTAAGTCTATTACACTTTATTGTGATAATAGTGGTGCAGTTACAAACTCGAAGGAACCACGAGCCCATAAGACTGGCAAACACATTCAGCGCAAGTACCACCTGATACGAGATTTCGTAAAGAAAGGAAAAGTTGATGTGATCAAGATAGCATCAGCCGACAACCTAGCTGATCCCTTTACAAAGAGCTTACCAGCTAAGGCTTTTGATAGTCATGTTGAGGGAATGGGAGTCAGATGTGTAGCAGCATGGCTTTAAGTATAAGTGGAAGATTTGTAACAGTATACTGAAAAGAAATGCTTTGAGTATAAGTGGGAGATTGTTAGGGTTATATACTAAAAGCATCACTTTTTTAGTAACCTTATTTCCTTAAATTTTGAATAAGAATCATATGGGCAAATGTTTGCATATTGTATTTGTTGCAAGTGTTAATGCAAATGTTTGATATTCTATATTGTAGATAATATGGTGTGTGGTGTCACACAGAAGATCATATTATCAGTTTCCTATGGAGTATATAAATAGTTCACAACCTAGATGGACTTGGATAATCTATTGGAAAGGTTGTAGTGTAATCTGGTATTAGTCTATCTTGACTATAGGTTTACACTAGTACACTTTGTGTGTATTGAACATGACCACTTGAGGTTGTTCTCTTTGTACTGACTACATAAGAGAACAAACCCCTCTGTTATTATGGATGCTTGTGCTCTTAACCCGGATATAATAACGGACATGTATATACAGTGTGCATTATTTTGACTCATAAAAGAGTGAGATTCATTATGGATCGACAACCTCTATGAATTGGGTAATAACATTGTATGTATGATGGGATGTTGATTATAAATGGAATCCATGTCTCGATACATCGGGTTGATGATGTCCCCTTAAGGAGCTCATAAGGATTGTCATGTAAACCCTGCAGGTGGATTATATCCGACATGACAAATAAAGTTGAGCGGTACTACTTAAGGATAAAAGATCGAATCAATATAGTTGTCAGTAACTTAATTTGATCGACGGACATACGATATCTTAACATGGGGAGCCAAACGAGCATATAATAAAAGGAGCCCACAAACATAATTTGGGATTAGGAGGTAGTGCAACAATAGCTCATTAGTGGACTGAGCTATTGTTAATGGGCCTGGATTGTGTGTTCGGGCTGAACACGGGATATCCAGATCCGTTAGGAGGCCTAACCTAATTTCTTCTTATGGTCCCTGTCGCAGCCTATATATATCCTCTATTCTCTGACCGCCATATTACCGATCAAAATCTGAAACTTTCTCTAAATTCGTGATTCATGTAAGGAGAGAAAGAGAGGGCTGCCAAGGAGAAAAAAAAGGTTGGAGATCGTCGCCCACACGACGTCCAACTCGAGGAAGGAATACGTGCAGAAGATCTTGGGGTCATCCGCTCGAGATTGCCAGGAATTACTTATCTCCTTTCCGTTGCAGGTATAATTCGTGAACCCTAGTTTCGCCTATGAAGGGTTAGAACACGTATTAGATCTGTTTAACTTTGTATCGATCAATACGCACACCAAAGGAAGGGTCCTGGGAATCCCCAGTTCCATCAAGCTGGCTAATACCCCGGCAAGATTGTCAATTTTTGAGCTACTCCGTCTTTCGAAGAAAACTCGAGAAACGTTGAGTGAAGCTTTGACGCAAGCTGATACTTGTCTAGCACTTCTAAAGAAGCCAGAGGATGAGCCTATAACATGGATTTATTGTCATAATGTGATGGAACTGATGCCAAACATCACCTTTACACAAGATGATATGCTGTTGGAAGATAATCATCATGATCAACCCCTCTACTTTACGGATATGTCGATACCATGAAGGTTGATCGTATTTTGATCTATCATGGGTCTGCACTTAGCATTATGCCAAAGTCTCTACTAGATGCATTGAAGATTCCTGTACACAATCTTTCAACAACCATCACGACAATCATGGGATTCAATTTTGGAAGAAGTGAACCTTTAGGAAAGATTCGTCTGAAAGTTCAAATAGGCAATCTTCGTACGAAGGTTACTTTCTACGTGATCGATAATCACGGTTCTTACAATGCTTTGCTGGAAAGACCCTTTTTGCATGAGGATAACATTGTACCATCCACTTTACATCAATGCTTCAAGTATGTCGATGTCAATGGAGAAGTCCAAAAGGAAGTAACCGACTTAAATCCTTTCAGGGGCATTGAAGCATATTTTACGGACTCTCGGATGTACAAGAAAGAGTTCATGAAAGTTGTATTGGCAATGGATAGTGAGGAAGATCATAAACATACTTCAAAAGATGTTCTCATGATCCCCGTCAAAGGACGTGCTACTCGTCCCTCTTTTTCTCAGACATTGACTATACATTTTTCCTCTCATAACAAACAGCCTCCTGCTGTAGAAAGGGAACAAAGGGAGCTCAACTCTTCTGAGCCTCTTGTTATTGACCTTCGTCGTAACAAACCTTCTCCTTCTCCTTCTCCTCCTCTGGTTATCAACCTCACTAAGCCTTCTGTTAAGGCTAAGAATCATGTTAAATGATGATGTACAAATCAATAAAGTAGCATCTCCTTTACAGTATACTGATGTCCTTTATTATACTCGATGTTATTTAAAAATGTTAGATAACTTCGAACCACTTACCATAGGAGCAGTTGAAGCTTCCCAAATGAAGTATTACTCGAGCCAATGCAAGACTCCTTCTTCCTAGTTCCTTCCAGGAAGAAAGGTGAACTTCCTATACTTTTAGTAAAGGAACGGAACATAAGATCACGCCCGATAGTGAAGAAGAAAATTACGATAACGGAAGACTTCAACTACGTCGTTATAGTCAGCAATCAAAAGATCATTCAAAAGATGGGATATAATTTTAAAGCTGGTCTCAATGGCGGCAAAGGAAAACGAACTCCTATTCGTATTCCTGCTCCGAAAGGAAAATCACAACAATACTACAGCAAAACGAAGCGGGATTAGGTTATACTTCACCAATTTCGACTCCAGAAGCCTCCGAATCTGAAGAAAAGAACGATCTAACTTTTCTGATTCTATCTCATGGGATTCAGATACCAGTAGGGCACGTCATCGCGTGACTCTATCTTCTAATATGGTAACTGCTGAGTTCTCAGAGGATGACAGAGACTTTGTCGAAGTCTCTGAATCTGATCCTTGGGCACAAAGGATGGATACTTAATGGAGCTTCGCTTCGAGCAACATGAGCCACCTATCGCAGATCAGTTGGTTCAAGTCAATATTGGAGATGAAACTTCCCCAAAACTAATATTTGTCAGCAAAAGTCTTCCTGAAGCGGATAAACAAGAACTGATCTAGCTCATTAAGGAATACATTGATGTATTCGCTTGGAGCTATGAAGACATGTCGGGGTTGGATCTCAGATCGTTATCCATAAGCTCAACATTCTGCCAAATGTGAAGCCAGTCAAACAGCAACAACTTCGATTTCGACCTGACATGATGGATGCCATAGAAGCTGAATCAAGAAACTTATCGCCTGTGGTTTCGTCAGAGAAGAACAACATCCAGACTGGGTGGCTAATGTTGTCCCAGTTTTAAAGAAAACAGGAAAGTCCAGGTCTACATCGACTTCAGAGACCTTAATGAAGCTTGTCCCAAAGACGAATTCCCTCTTCCAATTACTGATGTCATGATCGACAATACTTGCAGATTTGAACGTATGTCCTTTATGGATGGATTTTCAGGATACAATCAAATCAAGATGCATCCAGAAGATGAGAAACATACATCTTTCTGCACTCCTTTTGGAGTCTATTGCTACACTGTCATACAATTTGGTCTTAAGAACGCTGGGGCAACTTATCAGCGGGCCATGAGTACCATCTTTTGCGATCATTATGAAAGACTGCTGAATGTTATGTTGACGATATTGCTGTCAAAAGTCGTCTAAAAGAATACCATATTCAAGATTTGAGAACTATTTTCGATCTAATGCGCCAGCATCAACTCAAATGAATCCACCAAGTCATTCCTGGGAGTCTCTAGTGGCAAATTTCTTGGATTCGTTATTACCTCTAAAGGTATACACGTTGACCCTGAGAAAATCAAAGCCATTCAAGAGATGCATCCTCCACGCAACCTAAAAGAGCTACGAGAATTCCAGGGATAGCTTGCGTATATCAGAAGATTTATCTCAAATCTCTCTGGATGCTGTAGACCGTTCACTTAACTCATGAAGAAAGTTGTGTGTTTTATTTGGACTGAAGAATGGCAACAAGCATTTGAAGACATAAAGCGGTACTTGATGAACCCTCCATTTCTAGTGCCTCCAGTGTCAGGAATACCCTTCCTGATGTATGTTCAGCAATGGACCATTCCCTAGGTGCTTTATTAGCTCAGAAGAATAAAGAAGGTCATGAACAGGCTATCTATTACCTTAGTCGTACAATGATTGGAGCTAGCATCGATACACTCCAGTGAAAAAGAATGTCTAGCTTTGATGTTTGATGTCCAAAAGATGAGACATTATATCACTGGCCAAACTATTCATGTTATTTCTAGAGTTAACCCTCTACGGGTCCTGATTAAAAAGCCCAGTACACTCAATTCCAGGCTTAAAACATGGGCCTATTGTTAGCACAATACGATATGGTTTATGTTCCTCAAAAGTCTGTTAAAGGTCAAGCCCTTGCTGACTTTCTGGCAGCTCATCCAATTCCCAAAACGTCTAAACTCTATGACAAGATTCCAGATGAAACTTTGGAGTCCAACATGATTTCAGAAGAAAGTCTTACATGGCATCTATTCTTTGATGGTGCATCCAGAATCGGACCAAAATGTGCTATTGTTGCTGGAGTCGGAGTCATCATCGTCTCACCAGACGGGTTGGCTATTCAAAGAGCTTATTCGTTAGATGAGTCGTGTTCCAATAATGTGGCTGAATACAACGCTCTGCTCATTGGTCTCCAATTGGCTAAATAATTAGATATTGAGTATCTTGAAGTTTACGGAGACTCCAAACTGATTGTCAATCAAGTTAGAGGCATATACGAAATTCGACATCAAGATCTAGTTCCATATCATGATGCAGCGATCAGGATGGCTACTTTATTCAAAGGCTTCTTCATCGAGCATGTACACCGAACGGGTAACATGGAAGCTGATGCACTCGCTAATCTTGAAGCAGTATTAGCAATTCACGTAAGAAGACAACAAATGATCATCATCACTAATAGAGAGTTATTTTGTGTCGAAAATACTTAAATACTGAAGTTAACAACCCAAATATGGAATTCAACAATTCAGTTGAAATTTGTGCCATCAATGAAGACTGTAGGACTCCTTTCATAGACTTCGTGGTCCATGATATCCTATCCGAAGATCCTAAGGAGGCTACAACAATTCGACGGCGTCACTCAGATTTTACTATAATCATACTATAAAGACACTACTACCACGAACGTTTGACCGCTTACTCCTACGCTGTCTTGCGAAAAAAAGCAAAACAAATACTTCGTGAAGCACATGACGATGTTTTGGCACACATCAACCTGGTCCTAAATTACAGGATTGTATTCGCCGTATGGGCTACTATTGGCCCTCGATGATATCTGATGCAATCGAGTATGCAAGAAAGTATCGCGCATGTCAAATCCATGCTGAAGCTTGGGCCATGGATGTCATCGGTCCTATCAACCCTCCCTCGTCTCGAGGACATTGGTTCATATTAGCCATAACTGATTATTTCTCAAAGTGGGCTGAAGCAATACCTCTAGCTGAAGTCATGACAAGCAGCGTTATCAATTTTATTAAGCATCATATGATCTACAAATTCGGTGTTCCTCGGCGAATCATTCATGATAATGGGCCACAATTCATCAGAAGTTCACTCGATTCTGCGATGACAACAGGATTAATAATATTGCTTCTACAACTTATAATCCTGCAGCTAATGGGTTGGCAGAAGCATTTAACAAGACCATCATCAAACTCCTTAAGAAGTTTGTTTCTACCAACAAACAAATGAGTGAAAAGCTTGGAGAATGTATGTGACTTACCGTACTACTATACGTACTCCTACAGGTTGTACACCTTCCTCTTTGGTATATGGATGCGAGGCCGTCTTATCATTGGAAATCCAAATCCCTTCCTAAGGATTGTCATTGCCAATGAACTCACAACCGAAAACAATGATCGTCTAAGACTTCAAGAGCTTGAAGCGCTTGACGAGAAACGGCTCTTAGCTTACGCATATTGAGTTATACCAAGCTCATCTATCAAAAGCCTTCAACCGTAAAGTCAAATTCGAACATTTCAGAAAGGAGAATTAGTTCTAACCGTAAGACGTCCTATCACTATGACGCATGAACAAAGGCAAATTCGAAGCGAAGTGGAAGGACCCTACATTGTAAGCAAAGTTTTCTCCAATAGAGCTTATCAATTGACTGGTATGGATGGTCGAATCGCCATGATGCCCATTAATGAAAAATTTCTCAAGAAATATTATGTTTGAAGACAAAGAAGAAATATCAACATAGAGACTCAGAATGTAAATAAAATTCCTTTTTATTTGCATAAATTCAGACAGAAGAAAATACATAAAATTAACGAAAATCAGAGCCCTCTTGATTAAAAACATATTTCGCAAGAAGCTCGAAGACATTATTGTCCGATGACACCAGCAGTCCAAGCAGCCTTCCTCAGAGCTTCTTATTCGGCAGTACTCCTAGGCTATACCAGTTTGGCAAGAATATCCTTTTCTTTCCAGAAATAGCGAGCTTTCTCCGACTTCTGGCTGAGTAGGCGACGGAGGCTGGTCAGAAAGAGTGTTGAGGGCGGCTTCGATATTTGGGATAACTCCCGTCTCCTTAGGTATTTCTTCTGAAGACATTTGTAAAAAAAGAAAAGGGGTGAATGATGCTCTCAGAAAAGTTTCACACTATTTATAGACAGAAAAGCCAAACATTTTGTCTCAGGAATCGAAACAACCTTTCCTCGAAAAGGCATGTTCGTTCATATTATGAAGAAATCTTCATTTACTCTTTGTCTCGAGAATCGAAGCAACCTTTCCTTGAAAAGGCATGCTTATTCATCAGTCTTTTCATCTCTACTTCATTGCGGGAATGGGCTTACATTAATTATCATTTATTTACTTTTTCGTAAATAAAGCTATAGATAATAAAAACTCAAAATCCCCGTGGAGTCTATCCAAATCATTAAATACGTCTTTTGAAACCCAGCTGTTTTAAAAGATAGTTTTTATTTATGATAAATTCGTATTATCACAGATATCGTCTTTTTAGACATGATATCCTGTCTTTATGTCCTAACCGATTTAAAGATCATCAATAGAAAATTGAGTGCACGTCCATATTACCTTTGGATTCTATTTTCTATATTATTACATCAAATCAGATCATAAAGAAGAGAAAATCACTCTTTATTCTTTCTTAAAAACATAGTTACATCTTAATGGAAATCTATTACATCTTAGATTTTCATTCTAAAACATCTTAATGGAAATCTATTACATCTCGGATTTTCATTCTGAATATAACAAATGAAGGTCTATTACATCTTTGAATCTTCTTGTTGGTGCCAGTTCCTTGTCGACTCGACCTGAAGCAGCGAAAAAGGCAACGGAATCAACTCTGGTCTTCTCTCTCAGAAAGACGAGAGGAGAACCCCAGAGTACAGCAGCTCAAAGATAAGCTGCTGTCAATACAACTGGTGGAGAAGAGACGACCCGTCATGAGAAGTAGGAATAGATCACCCTCGTGATATGATTCCTAATTATGTGTCTCCACCGTCCAACTCTCATGTATAAAGGCCCTTCCTACCATCTCGAGGAAGCCCTTTTTAACATGAAGAGTCCTGAGCTCTCTGATGTGTGTATCAAGGTGGTCCAGCTCCATAGCATCCAAGATCACCGATACCAGTTCTGAAGAATCTTGCAACCGATTTCCTGCAAGAAGTAAACAAGAAAAAGTTAACGAATTTACAGAGTGCAATGATCAAATCTATACAAAAAAATCACAGGTTGCACCAAAACTTCCATGTTGTGCAAACGGATGTATTGCGCTACGCGCAACGGATGTATCACACACAGCATCTGTGCTGTGTCGTATTTTATAGCACAGCATCTGTATTGTGCCATATAGCGCAATATCTGTGTTGTGCCATATTTTGCATATCGCAACATCTTTGTTGTTGTATCGTGCAAAGTGATGGCAACCAAACCCTAAAAAGGGTGACGCAAGTCAGAAAGTGCACCAAAATCTAAAAAGAGAAGGCCACGATGAACAAATTAATCTAAAAATCCTAAAAAGGATTTGGTTGATACGATTGATGCATGGATCAATGATCAAAATACTCACCTTCTATGACCGGGTTGACAGTTTCTCGTCGTGACGAAGGCGTAACGTACTGACACGCACGTCGCTGCTCTCTACATATGAAGCACGAGATGAAGGCTCAACGAAACCCTTTTCTTTCTTAACATCGAATCTCCTGGGCGCCATTAGGGTTTGTCGAAGAAGCTTTTGAGTCGAGAAAAAGAAGAGACGTGTGGTCAAAGGAGATCATGAAGAAGAGAAGGAGGTAGGGTTTCGAGAAAGTCACATTGGTGAAAAATGAAAGGCCCAAAGAGTACGGCTATTTATAGCCCAAACAGTTACGCAAATCTATGCTGAAGAGTCGGGCTCGAGTTGACTGGCGCAATCCAAACAAAACTAGCATAATTCAAAGTATTTCAAAACTTTGAAGTATTTTCAAGTTTCGAAAACTTTGAAGGGGGTCTTGTAGAGGCTAAAATTAAGCTGTACCGCCCATTAAAGTGTGCAATCATCAGGTGCACCAAATCATTATGTTGCGTCGGATCATCAAGTTGTGCAGCATCATGTTGCACCAACATCAGGTTGCGTAGGATATAGGTTGCGTGAGTGCCACGTGGCGCACTTCCTCGAGAAGCTGTAACGGCATCATCATTACCTGACAAACTGACAGTACGAAGATTAAGGAAAATTTATTCGAATCCCGCGTTGAGAAGATTTTGTCAGCATGTAATTAATGCTGACAGCTGGTTCGTGCAAGTCATTGTGTGGCGAGAATTAATCAGTATAGCACAAAAGACCTAGTCAAAGGTGCCAGTT
This sequence comes from Iris pallida, assembly GCA_029216955.1. Lineage (NCBI taxonomy): Eukaryota > Viridiplantae > Streptophyta > Magnoliopsida > Asparagales > Iridaceae > Iris > Iris pallida. The sequence goes on along the minus strand of JANAVB010008917.1, from coordinate 1,679 downwards.
GTTCAGTTGCACCATGCGTAGTCTGACAAGTTGGCGCCACTTGATCAATTCTTATTTTTAAAGGGTGACGTGGCGTGCAAGCCACCAACTTCGCAAGTGTGCTCACTACACTGCCCACAACCACGCGTATCTCAATCAAACGATGCCACGCTACAGCAGTTGGTGCAACCGCTCGAGCCAGTTGCTATATTACGCCTATGCGCAACCTGATGAAGCTCGCAGGGTAATCAAGCAGTGTTCAGAACAGAGTGACGTGGCACGTAAGCCACTAACTTTGCAGAACGTGCCTACTACACTGCTCACGATCACGCACATCTCAATCAAACGATGCCACGCGTCCATAACAGTTAGTGCAACCGTTCGTAAGTGAATAGGAGGCACGCAACCTGAAATGCGTGCAACCCAGAATAACTGCTAAATAGTTATTTCAAGAACCCTATAAATTGAGTTTGAAATAAATCACAAAGTATCAAGAAAGATCATAATCTCCTGCTAAAGTGCTGTTGTATCCTCGAGAGGCTCGTATCTTCGATATCACATCGTCCAAGGGATAAAGTGATCGTTTTCTGATCAGATTTCTATAGTTGTACTTCCCCATAAATCAATTGTACTCTTGTACTCTTTTCTTAGTTTGTAATAAAACACTTTTGTTTTTGCAAATAGTCATAAATGACATTATCAAATAAAAAATAAAATGGTGATAAAATAGAATAACACTAAACCATGAATAATTATTGAATGTAGAAAATGATAATGGAAAGATGCGATATCTCTCGCACAACGTGGAGTGTTCAGTCTTAGGTACAAAACCTAAAAGAAATAAACTCGACAGGTTTAAATAAAAAAAGAGATCCAATGTATTGAGTAATGTTAGCTCAAGGATTCTTGAAATAATGATGAACATAATATGAATAAATATTCTCCGATCATGATAACCTAGACGATAAGATATACATGAAATCTTCGAAGGATTTAAATTTTCAGGTCTATCCTTGAAGGATTTTAAAAAAAATTACCATGCTATCCCCGAAGGATTTGCAAATGAATATATGGACTAAAATCATCCAGAAGAATGTTATATGCATTGAGTATATGTCTAGGAAAGATAATAAATGTAAATCATACTTATGAAGAAATCCTGAACGGATTCGATCGACAAAACAACTTTCCATGTACATGAAAGTATCTCAAGAAGAGAAGATCTCCAGAAGAGATTTGATAGTATCTCTTGAAGATATTTTAGATGATAATATCTCATGCAGATATATGAAATATCTCCTGAAGAGATTGGAAATAAATCTCAAGAAGAGATCTTATATAATCTCACGAAAGATGAATCTCTATAAGTGATCTACTATAATCTCCTGAAGAGATAAGACAATATAAATCTCCTGAAGAGATAATCTCGTGTAGAGATAAATCTTCTGAAAAGATTCAATATGAGTAGTATATAATGGTCAAGATTCGCGAAAGAATGAAAGAATATGTTCTGGGTCCTGAAGTACCATATTTTTTGTCATTCACTCATCATAATATTTATTGTGAATCTGCTGATATGCATCTACACATATACACTGAAATGACATATCATCCTTGACATTTTTGAAAATGAGATATTCAAGTGCAGGGTATTTATCTGATATCCCTTAAGGGGTATCACAAACAAGTTATATCTTTTA
>JANAVB010008916.1:0-43681 GCA_029216955.1 Iris pallida | reverse complement strand
ATACTATGTTAATTTAAAATCATAATAATTTTATTTTAAAATAATCACATAAATATCCAAATAATTATTATAATTTATTTAGGCAGGAAGGTGGGGTACAGCTGGGAACGGATCGAATTCATTTGCTTTCCCCAAAATTTTTGATCTCCCGCGCGCCTCGAGCCCCAAATATCTCTACCCCTCCACCTCTCGTCTCCGGCAACCTCCTCCCCTCTCTCGTCTCCAGCAACCCATCCCGCGGCGACGCCTTCCGCTCGGCGAACCCCCTCCATCAGCGACCTCCGTCCTTCCATCGCACCTCCACCGGCGACCCCCGTTCCCTCGTCGACGTCGACCCGACCAGTCCCCTCCGTCACTACTCCATCCCGGCGACCCCGACCCGACTCTGACCAAGACAGGTAAACCCTAACCCTAGATCCCTCCTCCCTCCTCCTGACGTACTGACATAGACATGACACACACACGCTGACACGACACACACACACTGATACGACATACACACACACGATACTAACACTACACGCTGATACGATACTGACACATCATGCTGACACGTCACACACACGCTGACACGACACGCTGTTTAGTGTGTCACACTCATATGCTTGTGAGTATGTGACAGTTTGGAGAGGAGGGGACTATCAAAAATAGTTTTATGTGGCAGCCCCATTATGAGAACACATGAGTGGCTATGGGCTAATGTGCATCTTAGTAAGTGAGTGTTAGAGTGAGGTATCCTATGAGTGAACTTGAGTGTCTAGGAGGTGAGTATCCTGTGACAGGTTAGAACATGAGATATCCTAAGAAGTATATACTATATAGAGTATCATAGTACCTAGAGTGTATATATAGAATATCCTAGTATTGTCACGATCCGCACCTAGTGTAAGGGTACAAGTGCGTAACAACGCCAACCAACACCGCAGAATCGGCGGTACAACGCTGTTCTAGGTCATTATCTAAACCAACTTGTCACGACCTGCACCCTAGAGTAAGGGCACGAGACGTGGGTACGTCCATCCTACGTCGCAGTGTCGACGATAGAACGCTGTCCTAGGTCACAACATCTAACAATATAATGCTAAACAGTTTATACTCCCCGAATGGGGGTGACATAGCAGAAAGTAAACTCAATCACAACAAAGGCAGATGATAAGATAGAAGATAGATAGATAAATACTGCTGAAAGAAAAGAAAATCCACAAGTACAAACAGAGAGTCTAAGTGTCTAAGATAAGTACATATCCCAAGTATCAAATATATACAATCATCCAGAGAGTAATGTAAATGAGAACATCCTAGTCTAGTGGTGTGTCATCCACTGCTAGTGGGACTGCTGCTGGTCCAGGTCCAAGCACTCATCTAAGGTGGCACTGTAATAGGTATCCACACAGGCTTCCTCGTCCTCTGTAATATTTTCAACAGGTCCAGTCAGGACAAGAACGAGTACAATACATCTCAACAGATCATAACAGGTTAGAAAATATAATCATGCAGTAAAGTAAGATACAAGAACTGAAAGAAAGTACAGAATGTAAACAGAGAAAGCTGTAATGGAAATATATATACTGTAAGTAGAGAACTATCAGTGGCAAGTGAGTCATAGTACAATATAATATGTGAATGGCATAGGAGATTCTGATGAGACACTACGGAGGTGATCAGGTGAGATACTACTTGGATATTATTCACATGTCTACTTCTACTCTCCCGTACCCCCAATCAATATACAAGGATCCAGCCAGATTATGTTATAATTCCATGCAAAGGCCCATAAGGGGTGATACATGGAAGGCCCAAAAATGGGTGATTCTGGGAATGTCCATAAATGGGGTGATTAAGCAAGACTCTGTGATCATGAGAGTATATGTCACAAGTGATCAATGAACCGTGAAGCATAGTGATACACCATGTAAGTGAAACGTATAGAACATATAGTATACGATGCTCCCTAAGGGGATAACATCTCAAGAAGGGATCCATATAGTACTAATCCGTGTGACCAACGTGACAGTATCAAGTAAAGTAATTTAAAGCAGGAAAATAATTCTAAACAGGATATAAAATGATCAGAGAATGTACTCGCCTGGTATCTGAGTGTCCAAGATAAAAGTACTGTCCGAAGAGTGGTGTATGGCTCCTATTTAGAACAACACAAGTCATAACAAGTCCAGAATGGTAGAATAAAGTTCTACTATGCACTCTACATGAATCTAGGTCAATCTAGGCTAAAGTCAACTCTTGGTCAACCCTAGAAGTCAAACTAGGTCAACTATGGTCAACTAGGTCCAACAAGTCTAAACTAGGTCAAACAAGTCATTCTAGGCCTAATCAAGACTAACAAGTCTAACTAAACTCTCACTAATCTAACAGACACACTATAGGCCAATACCATATATGGACATATATTACTATTCACATATGTGAATATATATATACTACATATACAAATAAGATATGCATAGCATATTAGCTATTACACATATAGAAATATGTAAATCCTATATGGCTTTACCTTACACATTAAAGTTTCCAATACTAGCTACATGTATCACACCACAGGCTATTGGCCTTCCTACCCAGGCCATGAGCCATATGTACAAGGCCAATCAAATATGATTTCAAATACCCCTCTTTTATACTACCAACCCACATTCACATTAGATTAGGCCCTAGGCTGTTAGCCCATTGGTCATATGGTCAAACTGATTTTAATAATTGATCAAACTCTGTCTCGATATATGAAGCTAGTCAGGATATCTCGGACTCTTGGACATGATCAAGGACAGCTATCTACTCAGTTCAAGACCGAAGCAATGTTTGCCTGTTCGAGTCTGTATTTCTTTGAGCAATGTTTTTTATTTTATTAAGTCTAGGAATACGTTGTATACCGAGTCGTACTGGCAAATAGGCTATTCCAAAATGATTTCAAAATATTTTTAAAAAATCCTTAGTTTTGAAAAACATTCATATTAACAAAAGCGTCAAAAGGTTTTCAAAAAGTTTTCAAAAATCCCCAAAAACTATTTTTAAAAACCTAACCTAACCCTGACAGAACTCGGCCAGAGTTCGGTTAGTAGCCGTTTTGATTTTTGAATTCTCTGAAACTTGGTCCTCCTGCAGTTGCGGATTTGACCGAGATTTCCTCATCGAGTTCTGCCCGAATTCTGCCCGATTTCTGCCAGAATTCTGCCTTTGGAACTCCTATAAATAGAGAAGGATTTCGATCATTTCAACTCACTCATTCACTTTCAATCTTCTCTCTATCTAAAGCTTTCAGTCTTCCAAAGAGTTTTCTCGAGCTTCAAATTTCAGATCCCAAGCCAGTTACAATCCTCTAGTCGATTTGCCAGTACGGTACGGTCTAGAAGTTTCAGAGTGATTGTAATCAGAGGCTTGATAGAAGATTCAACTCTTCACAATTGAAGTTGGACGAGTTCTTCATATCAAAGCTCGCGTTGTAGAAGTTGCAAGGACTTCGTAAAAAACTTACGGTTTTGCCAATAGTGGATTCAACTGGTAGCAAGAGTTCTACCGACTGGACTAGTCCTCAACAGAGGAAAACCAGTATACATCGCTGTCTTTGCGTTTGCTTTCTTATCTCTGCCTTTACATTATTTAGTTGTGATTATTATTCTGTGATCTTGCTGCTAACATTTTTAATTAGCATTATTCCGCTGCCAACTCTATTCATCCCCCTCTAGAGTATTGTGCTTTACGATTTCGTTCCTACACACACCATAGACATACATATATATGAACATGTATACATAGAGAGAGTTATGAAGATAAGGCAATGTGTGTGAACATGTTCATGTGTGTGTGCATATATATATGGCTGGGGGTGTGACAAGAAGGTGTAAAACAGTGTATAATATGAACTGTGTGTGCGAGTGAACCTGAAATTCCAGTGTGTCAAACAGTTGTGTGTGTCAACATACAAAACAGTGTTATACATTGAAGGGAAATCATAGCCATCTGTAAACATATGTGTGTGCAAATCAGGAGCCTGTGACAGTGTGTGTCCAGGACCCTGTGAACCTGGGTGATAGTGTCTAGGTTAAGTCAGTGTTAGAGAGTAGGCAATGTGTGTGTGTATTCAGTCCTACCAAACAGTGTGTGTGTGTGATGTATCAATGTATGCAAGAATCTCATGAAATGGACTGAAACATGCATGTGGGTCTGTGTGTTAGCAGGACATTAGAGTGTTAGAGTGTATGGGAGTGCACAAGGGTGTCTAATGTGTTCACAGATGTTGGAAGAGTACTCAGGTGACAGTGAACATGTCCCTGTGTGTCAAGAGGAGGAATCTGTGTGTTCAATATTTGTGTGTGTGTGCTCATAGGAACATAGGGTGTGTGCCCGATCAGGAATTACATAAAAAGGACTGAACATGTGTGCACAGGAATTAATCAACAGTGAAAACATTGACAGGTATATAAATAACATGTCAATAAACCAACCTTGAATCAATTAACCAATTCCCATTAATCAAGACCTATCCTAGCATGTATAATGAACTAACAAGGATTTGTAGACATGTTAGGACATAATTTAGCATCTAAATATAACTAAACCATAATGTAATCATTAACAATAGGAATTAAAACAGTGATACCCTCACGGTATCAGTCAACTGAGAATAACCCAAACCCACATTCGATTTCCCAATCCAAACTCGATTTTCCATTCTAATAAGTAAATTACACTAACATAGATTAGGGGATGTGTAGGATATGATTTAACATACATGAAATTACTAATAACAGAATTTAACAGAAAGGAAGAACAGTGTATCACTGATACACTAATGTACCAGTCAAAATGTATACCCAAACCACATTCGATTTTCCAAATTTATTTATAACAATTCTTGAAGAATATAAGGTAGATAATAGTTAGGGTATATCAGTAGGTGATACTCAATAAAATGGTGTCCTAAAACAGGACACACGAGTGTCCAAAACAAATCACACGCACGTACGAGCCTGCACGAGCTCGCGTGACCAGTGCACGTGTCCGCACGCACCCGACACGCATTCTTAGAACATGAAACCTCGGGGATGACACGACAGTTACTGCCCCTTACTTCACGTCCAGCCACACGTGTCCACGTGCTCTGTGCACTAAGCACGAGCACGTTGATAGCAGGGGAAGGCTACCCACGCGCGCGCGTGTTGCACCCCGCGTGTGCACGTGTCCAAATCGATACGACACGACACAGAAAATACCTCAGGCCACCGAAAATGTGTAAGCGACATCAAAACTCAACTTCCTATCAAATACAAATCGAAAGCGCGATCGAAATGCCCTTTGTGGCATTTCGTCGAACACCTACGCTGTTCACTGATACGTGTCCGATACGGACACGTACAGGACACGAAATCGAGCAAACCCTATTCCTATAACACAAGGATTCCTAGGGCTTGGTATTTATGCAAAGAAACCCTAATTTTAATGGTGGAATAGAAATATACCTATGTAAACAACACAAAAGCTTCTTCAAAGGGGATCTCCAAAAGTCATCCAACTTCTCCAAATTGATTCAAACCTGTGATTTGACTCCACAAATAGCAGGAGAACATTGATTAGGACACTATAGAAGAAATCCCAATGAAAATAGAGCTATATTGATTAATCTATAGAGAAAAGAAGTGTAGGCTCACCTTGTTCTTAGGGAAAAATGATAGAATAATGGAAAGAGGCACTAATTTCTAAAGAGATATTATATAGACAAGGGGGAGGGGTCTTGGCTGGCCACTTTAGCTAGGGTTAGGGTTTTTAGGTTGTATCTAATGGCTAGCAATGAATCAAGGCTAATGAGTGACCTAGAATCTAGGGCTCTTTCCTAGTTAAGTTGCAAACCACCCTCTTAGCTAAACATGACTCAAACCACTATCAAATTCTAACTAATTCTCAATGTGGCTAACTAGGCTAGCTATGAGTAATCTAGGTTAGGTCCAATCTAGGTTAGGCTAACCAAAATCACATGGCAATAAATAAACTAGTATTTAAATCACACCATTCAAATAAATTATTTTAAATTCCTAATAAAATATATTAAATTCAATAATTCAAAAATGAAAAATACCCTCAAACTAGAAATGTGGTAGTGACAAATCTACCCTCCTTAAAAAATTTCGTCCTCGAAATTGAAAGGCGAAATGCAACTGATGAGAAGGATAGAAAGTATACCTCACGGTCCAAAAAGATATGGGTAACGCTCGCGCATCTCATCCTCCCGCTCCCAGGTAGACTCCTCCTGGAAAATATGCCTCAATGCACGCGTACCAAGGGTATCACCTGGTTCCTCAGAACCTTCTTCCGTCGATCCAGAATCTCCACTGGCTGCTGTGGATAGCTGAGAAAGGCCCAACCTCATCTCCGAATGATCAAGCACATGGCTAGGTTCAGCCACGTACCGTCCAACTGTGATACATGGAATATGTTGTGGACACCCCCTAGTGCATTGGCAAGTCTAGCCTGTAAGCCACGTCGCCGACTCTTCCCACTGATAACAAAAGTGCCGAGAAGCCGGCTAAGCTTCCCACCTCCACCAAAATGTATCGTACCACGAGTCGAAGATATCCTCAAGAAAACCTGGTCTCCAATCTAATCACAAGCAAGGTCTCAATTAATATGATAGACAACAGATCAATCAAAACACAACAATCAAACCTAAATCTAACCCTACTCTAATCTATACCTCAAACTCCAACGACCTCCGGTGCTATCGGCCCAGTGCCAATGTCTATCCTGCGCCACGCGAAGTCTGTCCCTAATGAGCTTCACCTTCTCGGCTGCGTCAACAACCATCTCTGGTCCCAGTAAAGCTCACTCACCAACATCATTCCAAAATAAGGTGTACGACACCTACTCCGTACAGAGCATCAAAAGTGACATCTCGATGCTGGCATGGAAACTGTCGTTATAAGCAAACTCTACCAAATATAGATGATCCTCCCAGGAACCTCCAAAGTCCAAGACGCACGTCCGCAGCATATCCTCAACGTCTGAATAGTCCTCTCTGACTGTCCGTCCGTCTGGGGTGGTATGCAGTACTAAACTTGATTGAGTGCCTAAGCTAATCTGCAGACTCCTCCAGAAATGGGAAGTAAAGAGACTATCCCGATCTGAGACGATTCTGATCGAAACTCCGTGAATCTTGACTATCTGCCGCATGTACATCTCCGCAAGCCTCTCTGTAGACGTACCTACCTTGAATGGCAAGAAGTGGGCCGATTTGGTCAACCTGTCAACGATGACCCAAATCGCGTCTTTCCCTCCTAGTGTACGCGGCAATCCTGATACAAAATCCATAGTGATATGCTCTTACTTCCACTCGGGAATGGGCAGCGGCTGCAATAATCCACCAGGCCTCTGCCTTGACCTGCTGACAGACCAAGCACCTAGCTACGAAGCGAGCCACCTTTCGCTTCATTCCGACCACCAAACATGCTCCCTCAGATCTCGGTACATCTTGTTGGCACCAGGGTGTATAGAGTACTGAGATCTGTGGCCTCCTGCAAAACCTGCTCCCTGAGCTCTTCGCTGGGCATACATAACCTGGAACCGTGCCTCAAGGCACCGTCCTCTGCAAGAGAAAATTCGTCATCCACCAATCTTGCTCGAACCTGCTCTCGGAGACACCGCAGAGCACGTCCTCAACTGTGTCGCCTTGATCCTCTCCACCAAGTCCAACTAAATCTGTAGGCCCATAAATGCATCTAAACTCCGGGCACGATCACCTTAATCTCCAAATCACAAGCAAGTGACGGTCCATGGTCAAACACATGGCTGTCGGATACTACTCAAGGCATCGGCAACCACGTTGCCTTTCCTGGTAATACTGAAGTGATATGTCGAAGTCCTTCATCAACTCTAGCCATCTGGCTGCCTCATGTTCAGCTCCTTCTGAGTGAACACATACTTTAAGCTCTTGTGATATGTAAAAATCTCCACCCTCTCCCCATACCGATAGTGCTTCCACAACTTCGAGTAAATATCACTGCTGCAAGCTCCAGGTCGTGGGTAGGGTAGTTCTTCTCATGGGACGTAATTGTCTGGAAGCATAGGCAATCACCTACCCATGCTGCTGCAAGACACAACCCAGCCCCTTCCCTGAAGTCACTATAAAGTTAATCCCCCTAATCCTGAAGGCAATGTCAAATCGGAGCTGTCGTAAGTCGCTTCTTCAACTCATCAAAAGCTGCCTGACACTCCTCTGACCAAACATACTCAGCATCCTTTCGGGTCACCGAGTCAACGGCTCTGCAACCCGGAGAAATCCTGCACAAATCTCCGATAATATCTTGCCAGCCCCAGGAAACTCCTGATCTCTGCCACTGAAGTCGGCGCTGCCCATGCCTCAACTGCTACGATCTTCTTGGGGTCAACTGAGATACCATCTCCAGTCACCACATGCCCCAAAAATTCAACCTGGTCCAAAAAGAACACACTCTTGGAGAGCTTCCCATAAAGCTGCTCCCTCCTGAGAGTCTCCAGCACTATCCACAGATGCTCCTCGTGCTCCTCCTCAGTCTTGAAATATACCAAGATGTCGTCAATGAATACCACCACGAACTTGTCCAGGTACTGGTGGAACACCTTGTTCATTAGGTTCATAAATACTGCTGGCATTGGTTAGCCCAAACGGCATAACCAAAAACTCAAACTGCCCGTACCGCATCCTGAAAGCGGTCTTGGGAATATCCTCCCTCTTCACCTTCACCTGGTGATATCCTGACCTCAGATCAATCTTGGAAAATACCCGAGCTTCGCTCAACTGGTCAAAAAGATCGTCGATCCGCGGCAGTGGGTATTTGTTCTTGATCGTGAGGTTGTTGAGTGCCCTATAGTCAATACACATTCATACTGACCCATTCTTCTTCGGCACAAACAATACTAGTGCACCCCATGGCGACGACTCGAACGAATGAAGCCCTTGTCCTGCAGCTCATTCACTTGCTTCTTCAGCTCCACCAACTCACTATTGTTCACCCGATAGACATGCTGAGAGATTGTTCCGCTCTTGGAACCAAGTCTATCGAGAACTCATGTCTCTGTTTGGTGGCAATCCAGCAACTCCTCTGGAAAATATCTATATACTTTGCTATCAAGGGGTGTGGAATCGTCTGCTCCTCAACCGAGACTCCGCAGAAAACTCCGCTGCTCTGTACCACCTGATGTTTGGAGTACTCGAACTCTGGCTCCCCCCACTCTGAAGAAAACTCTACCCCTCTACAATTAATGCTGGTGTGGTGCCTGCTCAACCAATCTATACCGAGTACTATATCGTAGTTCGACAATGGTATTACGAGCAGGATCACCTCCAACTTATGGCCTCCCAAAATAACACTTCGTCCCTTATAACATCATGTACGAGGATAATGCCTCCCCCGGTCGTGATCTTGTAAGTCCTAGGCAACGATTCAGCTATGATACCGTGTCTATTTGCAAATGATACTGATATGAAACTATGCGAAGCACCGGAATTGAATAATGTAAAAGCTGGTCTGGAGTCGAGAAGAACCGAACCTGCGATCAGCTCTCCTATCGCCTCTGCATCCTCAGTCGCCATGGCAAAAGCTCGCCCCTGTCTGTCCTTCTCTGGCTGTTGCTGGTGCTGGACGAACCTCTGCTGCTGTATCGGCTGGACTGGTCCCCTCTGCTGGCCTGTTGGAGCTCCGGCTCCTCCTCCCTGAGCTGCTCGTGCTACGAGACACTCCCTCATCTGATGGTCTCCTGAACCATACCAGGCACTTGCTCAGTCTCTTCCTACACTCGCTCCACCCGTGCCCTGGCTTCTTGCAATAAGTACAGGTGGTGGCCTGCTGCCTCGGTGCCTGCTGCTGCACCCTCGTTGTGCTGATGCTGCACTGGCTGATGCCTCGGATGCTGAAACTGTTGCGGCTGGACCCTCTACTGCTGGTGGTGCTGCTGGTGCTACGGCTGAAAGTACGACCTCTTGGCCGGTCCTCCCTCTACTGCTGCCTCCCTGGAAGTCTCGCCCCCTTTTGAGCCTAAGCTCAAGATCATCCTCTGCAGCTAAAGCATCCACCAGGATCTCCTCAAAGGTAGCGCTGCGGGCGTTCTTGGCGTAGGACTTGATCTCCTTTACCAAGCCCTTTCGGAACCTCCGGGCCTTCGTCGCCTCCGTCAAGCCCTCTACAAATCTGCCCAGGTGGCAGACTCTCCTGCGTACTCCTCCACAGACTGGCTCCCCTAGACTAGGGCCTCGAACTGAGTCTCGAGGGCTCCCAGCACTGCATCCGATAAGAACTTCTCCTTGAACAGCTTCTTAAATGCTGCCCAAGTCTGTCCTGTAGTACCAACCCTCGGGTCGGCCTGGTACCATGTACGGGCCAGATCCTGCATCATGCTGGCCGCTGTCTCAATCTGGAGCATCGTCGGGATCTCAGCCAACCTGAATATCTCCTCTATGTGCTCAATCCACTCATCGGCATACAAGATCCCCTCTGTCCCTCGGAAGTCTCTCGGGTGCATCTTCTGAAAATCTTGGATGTCCTTCTCCCGTAGCTGGTACGGCTACAGGGCTGCCGCTGGCTGAGCTACAACTTTCTCTACCGCAGTCACTGCCAGCTCAATGCCTCGTGTGAGCTCTGCCGTGTGCCTTTGCTGCTGTGTCTGCTGACCCTCCATGTACTGTCGAAAGAAGGCTAACAGCTGAACGACGTCAACTGTCCCCGTAGGTGGCTGCTGCTGCTGAAGCACATCCGAAATCACTGGACTTGGCTCATGCCTCACAGGTGGAGGGGCTCCTCCGAAAGTAGCTGAAACGCCTACCCCAGCTGGCATGACTGGGGCTGCGGTACCAGGTGCTAGCTGCTGAGTATGAGAGGTGGCAGACCTCTCATCGGCGTCCCCCTGGCCCTGGCGATGCGATCTCGTCTCAACCATCCTGGAGACACAGATCAAAAAATAATTGTTGAGAATGAGTCAAAATATCAAAGGAGGACAGTTTTTAAATTCAAAGGAAGACAATAAGCAGCAAAATATAGATATACAGAATCTGATAAAGAGTTTTTCCTAATGTGATTGAGTACCTTCAAAAATTTCCTAATTCTACTGCAGGCTGCAGTGATATTCTAGTTCGAATACCACTACATTTCTAAACTAGATCTGCATGGAAGACAACTAAAAAATGTGTCACGACCCGCACCCTAGAGTAAGGGCACGAGACGTGGGTACGTCTAGCCTACGCCGCAGTGTCGGCGGTAGAACACTGTCCTAGGTCACAACATCTAACAATATAATGCTAAACAGTTTATACTCCCCGAATGGGGGTGACATAGCAGAAAGTAAACTCAATCACAACTAAGGCAAATGATAAGATAGAAGATAGATAGATAAATACTGCTGAAAGGAAAGAAAATCCACAAGTACAAATAGAGAGTCTAAGTGTCTAAGATAAGTACATATCCCAAGTATCAAATATATACAATCATCCAGAGTAATGTAAATGAGAACATCCTAGTCTTGAGGTGTGTCATCCACTGCTAGTGGGACCTGCTGCTGGTCCAGGTCCAAGCACTCATATAAGGTGGCACCATAATAGGTATCCACACAGGCCTCTTCCTTGTCCTCTGTAATATTTTCAACATGTCCAGTCAGGACAGGAGCGAGTACAATACATCTCAACAGATCATAGCAGGTTAGAAAATATAATCATGCAGTAAAGTATGATACAAGAACTGAAAGAAAGTACATGATATAAACAGAAAAAGCTGTAATAGAAATATATACTGTAAGTAGAGAACTATCAGTGGCTAGTGAGTCAGAGTACAATATAAACATGTGAATGACATAGGAGATTCTGATGAGACACTACGGAGGTGATCAGGTGAGATACTACTTGGATATTATTCACATGTCTACTTATACTTCCCCGTACCCCCAATCAATACACAAGGATCCAGCCAGGTTATGTTATGATTCCATGCAAAGGCCCACAAGGGGTGATACATGGAAGGCCCAAAAATAGGTGATTCTGGGAATGCCCATAAATAGGGTAATTCAAGGAAGACTCTGTGATCATGAGAGTACATGTCACAAGTGATCAATGAACCGTGAAGCATAGTTACACCGTATAAGTGAAAGGCACAGAACATGTAGTATACGATGCTCCCTGAGGGGATAACATCTCAAAAAGGGATCCATATAGTACAAATCCGTGTGACCAATGTGACCGTATCAAGTAAAGTAATTTAAAGCAGGAAAATAATTCTAAACAGAATATGAAATGATCAGAGAATGTACTCTCCTGGTATCTGAGTGTCCAAGATGAAAGTACTGTCCGAGGAGTGGTGTCTGGCTCCTATTTAGAACAACACAAGTCATAACAAGTCCAGAATGGTAGAATAAAGTTCTACTATACACTCTACATGAATCTAGGTCAATCTAGGCCAAAGTCAACTCTTGGTCAACCCTAGAAGTCAAGATAGGTCAACTATGGTCAACTAGGTCCAACAAGTCTAAACTAGGTCAAACAAGTCATTCTAGGCCTAATCAAGACTAATAAGTCTAACTAAACTCTCACTAATCTAACAGACACACCATAGGCCATACCATATATGGACATATATCACTATTCATATATATATATATATATATATATATATATATATTTTCACTATTCATATATATATATATATATATATATTATATATATTATATATATATGTATTATATATATATATATATATATACCTACATATACAAATAAGATATGCATAACATATTAGCTATTACACATATAGAAATATGTAAATCCCACATGGCTTTACCTTACACATTGAAGTTTCCAATACTAGCTACATGTATCACACCACAGGCTATTGCCCTTCCTACCCAGGCCATGAGCCATATGTACAAGGCCAATGAAATATGACTTCAAATACCCCTCTCTTTACACTAGCAACCCACATTCACATTAGATTAGGGCCTAGGCACACACCATAGACATACATATATGAACATGTATACATAGAGAGAGCTATGAAGATAAGGCAATGTGTGTGAATATGTTCATGTGTGTGTGCATATATATGGCTGGGGGTGTGACAAGAAGGTGTAAAACAGTGTATAATGTGAACTGTGTGTGAGTGAACCTGAAATTCCAGTGTGTCAAACAGTTGTGTGTGTCAACATACAAAACAGTGTTATACATTGAAGGGAAATCATTGCCATCTGTAAACATATGTGTGTGTGCAATTCAGGAGCCTGTGACAGTGTGTGTCCAGGACCCTGTGAACCTGGGTAATAGTGTCCAGGTTAAGTCAGTGTTAGAGAGTAGGTAATGTGTGTATGTGTATTCAGTCCTACCAAACAGTATGTGTGTGATGTATAAATATTTGCAGGAATCTCATGAAATGGACTGAAACATGCATGTGGGTCTGTGTGTTAGCAGGACATTAGAGTGTTAGAGTGTATAGGAGTGCACAAGGGTGTCTAATGTGTTCACAGATGTTGAAAGAGTACTCAGGTGACAGTGAACATGTCCATGTGTGTGACAAGAGAAGGAATCTGTGTGTTCAACATTTGTGTGTGTGTGCTCATAGGAACATAAGGTGTGTGCTCGATCAGGAATTACATAAAAAGGACTGAACATGTGTGCACAGGAATTAATCAACAGTGAAAATATTGACAGGTATATAAATAACATGTCAATAAACCAACCTTGAATCAATTAACCAATTCCCATTAATCAAGACCTATCCTAGCATGTATAATGAACTAACAGGGATTTGTAGACATGTTAGGACATAATTTAGCATCTAAATATAACTAAACCATAATGTAATCATTAACAATAGGAATTAAAACAATGATACCCTCACTGGTATCAGTCAACTGAGAATAATCCAAACCCACATTCGATTTCCCAATCCAAACTCGATTTTCCATTCTAATAAGTAAATTACACTAACAGAGATTAGGGGATGTGTAGGATATGATTTAACATACATGAAATTACTAATAACAGAATTTAACAGAAAAGAAGAACAGTGTATCCTTGATACACTAATATATCAGTCGAAATGTATGCCCAAACCACATTCAATTTTCCTAATTTATTTATAACAATTCATGAAGAATATAAGGTAGATAATAGTTAAGGTATATCAGTAGGTGATACTCAACAAAATTGTGTCTTAAACCAGGACACATGAGTGTCCAAAACAAATCACACGCACGTACGAGCCTGCACGAGCTCGCATGACCAGTTCACGTGTCCACACGTACCCGACACGCATTCTTAGGACACAAAACCTCGGGGATGACACGACAGACACTGTCCCTTGTTTCACGTCTAGCCACACGTGTCAACGTGCTCTGTGCACTGAGCACGAGCACGCTGATAGCAGGGGAAGGCTACACGTGCGCGCGCGTGGTGCACCCCGTATGTGGACATGACCAAATCGACACGAGACGACACAGAAAATACCTCAGGCCACCAAAATGTGTAGCGACATCAAAACTCAACTTCCTATTCAAATACAAATCAAATCGCGATCGAATGCCCTTTGTGGCATTTCGTCGAACACCTACGCTGTTCACTGATACGTGTCCGATACGGACACGTACATGACACAAAATCGAGCAAACCCTATTCCTACAGCACAACTCCTAGGGCTTGGTATTTATGCAAGGAAACCCTAATTTTAATGGTGGAATAGAAATATACCTATGTGTGTTCTTTAACACAAAAGCTTCTTCAAAGGGGATCTCCAAAAGTCACCCAACTTCTCCAAATTGATTCAACCTGTGATTTGACTCCACAAATAGCAGGAGAACATTGATTAGGACACTATGGAAGAAAATCCCAATGAAAATAGAGCTCTATTGATTCATCTATGGAGAAAAGAAGTGTAGGCTCACCTTGTTCTTAGGGAAAATTGATAGAATAATGGAAAGAGGCACTAATTTCTAAAGAGATATTATATAGGCAAGGGGGAGGGGGGGTCTTGGCAGGCCACTTTAGCTAGGTGTTTGCCATTAAAATCTTTTGATGTAATTTCAATACAAACAGAACAGTGTTATAATATAGGACTTAGACGTAGTCCTAGGAGTACACTTTTATTTATCTGGCTCCCTTGTGCCGATGGAGCGAGTGGTAATGCGTTGACTCTGTTGACGAGCTGATGATGGTTATCGATTCTCTGAAGGTTTGGATTACTCTGGGTGCTGGAGCTTGCTGAGAGGAGGAAGACGTTGAGTGTCTGTATCTGCCTCTCTGGTGAGATGTTCCTTCCTTGGATCTTCTCTGTCTTGTCCGTGTGTAGGTCCATTATGGAAGAAGGAAATGATCCCTCTATTTATAGCTGGGCAGGTTGGCTGCTCATGCGCGCATATGTAGGATGCGTCGGTGCGTGGGGACGCCACGTGTTGATTGCTGATGGAGGCGTATGGATGATGCGCCCTGATCGAGGGGTTGACTTCTTCATACTGCTGTTTTGAGCCGGCACGTAGCAGAGAAGAAGATCTTTCTGTTGCTGAGATCTTGGATGAGTTGAGTCAAAGGACACGTGTCATCGACCCATGGCTCGGAGATCTCGAATTTGGTGGGGAATGATCTGGTAGGATGCGCCTAGGATTGGGCGCATGAGGAGACTTTGGCTCATAACCTTTAGGAGTCACAAACCATTCTGGACGCATGGCTTTTGAGGCACATGCAGGCAACTTCCCTTCTGTCTTTTGGGATCAGAGAGCAGTCTGGGGCGCATGGCTTTTGAGGCGCATGCAGAGCTTCAGATGGAGACTTTTCTTCTGTCTTTAGGGATCAGTGAAGAGTCTGAGACGCATGGCTTTTGAGGCCATGCAGATTTGGATGCATGGCTGCAGAGGCGCATGCGGGTGGTTGAGTGGCCACGTGGCAGTAGCCGTCGGAGTAAGTCTGATGATGCTGACGTTGCCGACGCTTCATCTTCTGAAAAAGCTGTCGACTGTTCAGACTTTGGGAGGTGTGCTGCCAACTCTGTCAGTTCAGTATTTAATATTTGTGACATTCGATGGACAGCTGAGGGAGTGCATCGATTGGCGTTCCTCTGGGTATGGGGACGCATAGGGGCACATCCTCTGTGATGCGCTCGTTCTGAAGGGCGCATCTGTGTGTGCGCCTGAAGTCGAAAGGCGCGTGCGGCTGTTTCGTTCCTCGAGTGCTTTAAATAGCCATTGGCTAAATTCGAGGCGTCTGGTTCATCCATTAAATGCAAGTTCATTGCTCAGAATTCGGAGAGCCATCCACTTGGTGCGTGGGTTGATCTGCCCGGCCTATAAATAGTGGTATGGAGAGAAGGTTTGCTTTTCGTTCTCTCACGTACTTCCAATATGAACTTGGGTACTCGAGTGCATTCTATTGACGAAGTGCTCCCGAGGGTGAAGATGAGATGCCATGTCATCGTTGATGCACTTGAAGGTGACTGTAACATCCAAAAGACGGAGTCGAGGGCTTCTGAGGCAAGCGGAAGGTGCCTGTTGCATCCAAAGATAGGGATGCTCGGGCCTCGTCTCCGTTGTTCCGGAAGGGCCGTAGATCGGAATGGCGGTGCTAGGCTTTTTTTTTCCTTCAAAGTGGGTGTTGCCCACTCTGGTTGTGTTGAAAACTGCTCCTTTAGCCGTATTTCGATTACGGTCTTCCTTGGTCTTTGGAGGCTCTTTTGAGGCCTCCCCTGGCCACAGATTTGTGGTGCTCTTCACTTCCTCGGTTCCATCCAGAGGGTTAAATGCTTCTCTAGTCAAAGCATTTATCAGGTGAGCCTGACTGGGAAGAGCGGCACATAACTGGGCTGCTGAAGGGATGTACATAACTAAAGATGCACATAACTGAGCTGCTGAAGGGATGCGCCTTGCTGAGGGCGCATGGTGGGATGCGCCCGTTTGAAGGCACATGGTGATGCTGCGCCTGACTGGAGGCGCATGGTGGCTGCTTCGCCTGCCTGGGGGCGCATGGTGGCTGCTGGCCGTAGACTTAGGATCTTTCCTTTGTAGAAGTTTTTCCTTTGTACAGCCTTCTCTAGACATGTAATAGACTTTTATATGTGAAATAAAAGTTCTCTTTCCATGTCTATATTTGTTGCTTTTGCTGTGAAGTATTTTGTCCGAGCTCGGGCGTATGTAGTGTCTGGCGTATGGGCCTTCTGGTTTGTGAAATTCCATGCTTCTACAAGACCCCCTTCAAAGTTTTCAAAACTTTTGGATAAGTTTTGGAATACTTTGAATAAGAAGCATGGAGGTCAGGGCACATGACTGTTGGGGCGCATGCCTGTTCGGGCGTATGCTCCTCTCAGTTAATGTATATGATGATGCCTCGATAACTAAAAAGATTAATGATAATCTTTTAGTTTTATTTGCAGTTATCTCTTCACAAAACCCGAGGTGACGGCTGAGATCACATCATCGAGTCACGCGTGCGACCAAGCCCTATAAATAGGCAAGAGATGGAGAGAGAGAGTTCTTCCTACCAGGCCACTGTGAGCATCTGGGAGCACGAGGTGGCTGAGACTGAAGCTGCGGTAGGGCAGTTATCTCAGTCCATGAAGGAGACAATGGAAACGCGAGCTGCGTTGGACGCTAATATCGCGGAGATCAACGCCCAGATGCACCGCCTTGAGGACCAACGGGCTCGACTCCAGTTAGATGCCGAACGTGTCCAGGCTGAACACGTAGCATTCAAGAAGGAGGAAGCAACCTTCACTCACCGGGCTCTTGTCCTGGCTCGGCAGCGACAACAGCTTGATGAGAAGCATGAGAATGATACTTCCGCTGAGGCCGTTGAATTGATGCGTCAAGAAGCTGAGCGTCGAGTCCTGGCGACTGTGGAGACTCATGCAGCCGACTTGAGACGTCGAGTTAGAGAGCTCTCAACCAACCCCGGAGATGTTTAGGGACTGTAGCATCTCCTTTTATGTTTTTGCAACTCTTGCTGGGGGATAGTGTAGTTTTGTACTCTCTTTTTTAGAAAATAAAGAAGTACGCAACTTTTCTTGTGATGTGTTCATTTTCGTTATCATGAACTTGATGATTTGTGTGGACCTATTATCTTTTGCGCACCTTGGCTTTTAGGTACAGATAATAAGTTTGAAGGAACCAACATGTTTGCTCAGAGGTAATGTGGATGTGGCAATCATTGGGGTTCAAATGATAGAATCTTTCTACTCAGAGGTATTATGGACGTGGTAGGAATGATCCTGGAGGATACGCTGAACAACTCAGAGGTAATGTGGACGTGAAACTTCTGCGATCAATGTACGACAACGCAAGGGTTATTTGTACGAGATGTTTACTCAGAGGTAATGTGGACATGGTAAACATGAAAGATGGCGTAGGCTTATGAAGTGTAAGATTCTGCTTTGTAAGGTGTAGAGGGACAACTCAGAGGTGATGTGGACGTGGTTGTCTCTCTACTGGAGGATGCTACGGAACAGCTGGGTTCCGGAAGCGTAGGGAATTGTCTGTGAATCCTGATGATTGGGTCCATAGATCCCCTTATGGAAGCACATATATGAAAGATGTCAAGAGTAGTACTTCTTCAAGAACTTGCCGTTGATGGGCATCATGAACAAGTCCCTATTGGGTTTGGCGAGGCGGTAAGCACCGTTTGAGTATACCGTCTCAATGATGAAAGGTCCTTCCCACTTGGGCTCGAACTTTTCTGGTGTCTTGTGAGTTAACACCATCGGTCTCCTGACTGCCAGAACCAGGTCGCCAACTTGAAAAGTTCTCTGTTTGACCTTCTTGTTGAAAGCCTGTGATATACGAGCTTGGTAGAGTTTGATACGTTGTTGAGCTAGGAGATGCTTTTCGTCAAGTACCTCAAGCTCCCACAGACGATGTTGATTGTCCCCTTCTGTGAGTTTGTTTGTGATTGCTATGCGGAGTGAGGGTATCTGGATCTCGAAAGGCAGTACCGCTTCACTCCCGTAGACCAGGGAGAATGGTGTGTTGCCTGTTGGGGTCGTACCGTTGTGCGGTAGGCCCAAAGACATTCGCTAAGCTTTTTGTCCCAGTCGCGTTTGTTGGATGACACGACTTTTTGAGCGCCTAACGATAGTTTTGTTGAACGCCTCGGCCAATTCGTTTGCTGTCGGATTGTAGGCGGTTGATGCCACGTTTTGAATGCGATTCTTGTCACAGAATTAGCTAAAAACATGGTTGATGAACTGAGGACCATTATCGTGGATGATCCTCTGGGGTACTCCGAAGCGATAGATAACATAGTGTTTGATAAAACTGACCACCCTGGAGCTCTTTACTTCCGCCAATGGGACTGCTTCTGCCCACTTGGAGAAGTAATCGGTAATGGCCAGGATGAAGCGGTGTCCTCTTGATAAAGGAGGGGTGATCGGTCCTACAATGTCCATGCCCCAGGCTTCGAAGGGCCAGGAGGCGACTGTAGGATGTAGTGGTTCTGACGGCGTATGAATGAAGTCGGCGTGAAGTTGGCACGCATGGCACTTCTTAGCATAGTCAACAGCATCAGCGGCCATGGTTGGCCAATAGTAGCCCATGCGTCGCAGTCGATCCTGCAACTTAGGACCAGGTTGATGAGCTCCGTAAGTTCCGTCATGAGCTTCTCGAAGAGCTTCAGTTGCCTCTTCGTTGGACAGGCATCGAAGGAGAAGCCCATCATAGGAGCGTCGGTACAGCATTTTAGTGGCTGTATCATAATAGAATTGAAGAGAACGTCTCCTGACTGAGACGGCTTCCTTCGGGTCCTCTGGGAGAATTCCATAGACGGCGAAGTCGATGAACGGGAACCTCCAGTCTCGGACATTAACACCAGTACTTGTCGGCATGACGTGGTCCACTCGTAAGCATAGGTTGTTTCTAGGACAAACCAAGTCTCGGCCAACTACCGCACGTAGTGTTGAGTCCCAAGGGGTGCTGCTAATGAGGCCGCGAGGCCAGCTAGAGCATCAGCCTCTAGGTTTTGTAGATGAGGTACGTGTTCGATGAAGAACCTGGTGAAGGTTGAAATGATGTTCAATAAAACTTCATGGTAAGGGATCAGATCTTCATGGCGAACCTCGTATTGCCGTCGAATCTGGTTTACGATGAGTTTCGAGTCGCCGTAGGCTTCCAAATGATCTACCCCCAGCTGTTGTGCCAGTTGGAGTCCCATAATGAGCGCGTTGTACTCGGCCACATTATTGGAGCACGGCTTTAAAAGAGAGTAAGTATGCTGGATGACCAGCTGATCGGGGGAGACTAAGACTACCCCCACTCCTGCGACGATCTGGCCTTTGGGGCCTGTTCTTGAAGCACCATCAAAAAACATCCGCCAAACGGAGCTTCCTTCGGTGACGTTTGATTCTTGGACCTCATCTGAGATGTCTTCATAGAGTCTTGAGGACTCTGGGATGGGGTGTGCAGCTAAAAAGTCGGCCAGGGCCTGACCCTTAACGGCTTTTTGTGGCACAAATACCATGTTGTATGGTGTTAGCAGGATTGTCCATGTAGCTAGCCGGGAGTTTAATGACCCTGGCTTCGTCATGAGGACTCTGAGTGGATTGACTCGGGAGATGACATGAATTGTCTGGCCCGAGACATAATGGCGAGTCTTCTGGATGGTAAACACCAAGGCCAAGCACTCCTTTTCAACGGGGTTGTACCGGTATTCGGCCCTGATGAGCGTTCGACTGAGGTAGTAGATTGCTTGTTCGTAGCCTGTATCGCTGTTTTGAGCCAGCAGAGCGCCCAGGGAATGATCCATGGCACGAACGTAGAGGAGAAATGGTTTGCCGGCGACAGGTGCTACCAGGACTGGCGGGCTTGTCAAGAAATCCTTGATGTCGTCGAAAGCCTTTTGGCACTCCTCTGTCCAGACGTACGAGACTCCCTTCTTTATGAGCTGAGTAAAGGGTTGACATTTACCGGAAAGGTTTGCTATGAACCTCCGGATGTATGCCAGACGTCCCTGTAAGCCCCGAAGTTCTCAAAGATTCTTCGGAGGGTCCATGTTGAGGATAGCTTTGGTCTTCTCGGGATCAACATGAATGCCTTTCGCCGTGATGACAAAACCCAAGAATTTTCTGCTAGAAACCCCCAGGAAGGATTTAGCAAGGTTCATCTTGAGTTGATGTGCCCGTATGAGATTGAAGACTGTCTTCAGGTCCTGTAGGTGATCTCCTTTGAGGCAGCACTTGACTGCGATGTCGTCAACATAGCATTCGACTGGCTTGCGAAGATGTTGACGGAAGATGGTGCTCATAGCTCGTTGGTATGTCGCACCGGCGTTCTTCAAGCCGAAGGGCATCACTATGTAGCAGAAAATGCCCTTTGGAGTCCTGAATGACGTATGTTTTGCGTCATCGGGGAACATCTTGATTTGATTGTAGCCTGAATACCCGTCTATAAAAGACATGCGTTCGAAGCCACACGTGTTGTCGATCATCACGTCAGTGATTGGAAGTGGGAATTCATCCTTCGGGCAAGCAGAGTTGAGATCCCGGAAGTCGATACAGACTCGTATCTTCCCATTCTTTTTGGTGACAGGTACGACGTTGGCTACCCAATCTGGGTGTTGCTCTTCACGGATGAAGCCGCTAGTCAAGAGTTTGTCTACCTCCTGATCGATGGCGTTCATGATGTCCGGACGGAAGCACCGCTGTTGTTGCTTGATAGGCTTGGCATCAGGCAAGATGTTCAACCTATGCATCACAATCTGGGGATCAAGTCCCGGCATATCTTCGTAGCTCCAGGCAAAGACGTCGATATACTCCTTAGCCAGTTGGATTAAAGACTCTCGGTCTTCTCCTTCTAGGCTTTTGCTGATGAAGATGGGTTTGGAAGAAGACCCGTCCCCAAGGTCGATCTGCTCGACTTCGTCTTCGGTGGAAGGTTCACGTAACTCGAAACGAGACTCCCATTGTTCTCCTAGGCGTTGAGCCCAGGGTTCTTCTTCGAAGGGTTCCGACGCTTGGTCTTCGCCTTTACCTTTTTGAGGTTGTGCTGATGTCATGTTAGCTGACAATACTTTCCTGAAGACGGATTCGATACTGGTGTCGGAATCCTATGTTGATGCTTCGGACGAGTGGGAATGTTCTACGTCTTCTGCGTCTGAACTCTCTGGAGTTGATGGCAGCGTGACATAGCCTACCCCCCGTCGAGTTTTGTTGTAGTAGTCCTACGGCTTTCCTTTAGGTGTTGGAAGCCGGAGAGGGAGACGTCGACCCTTGCCGTAGTTCAGGCCTTTGTCGCTTTTCAGGTCGTAGCCCATCTTTTGGATGAGGTACTTGATGACGCTCGACCTTGCCGAAGATGATGGATTTTTGTCTCGACTTCGTGGAGGGACTATGTAACAGACTCCTTGAGACGGGACTACTCGATTTACATAATGGACGGTCGTTATTTGTGTTTGCAACGACCGTAGAGCATTATCTAATGTATACATGGCATTCCAATATGAAAGACAAGAATAATTAAAAGACACTCTATTATTGATGAAATACGAGATTTTATCCCGTGGGATTACATTGTCTAAGGAGGGTGCATCTACATCAGCAGAGATATATTCGCCAAGCTCCTCATTTGTAAGCACTGGGGTTGGATCAGGAGAGTCCACCACAACTTTGATTTTGGGGTCCGAGAGGGTTATGTGAGCCCTTCCTGGCGTCTTAGATGACTGCGGGGGCTTGCCCTTAAGACGCACCTTCAGTGGTGCCTCAACTGCGCCTCCAGTGATTGGTGCCTTCCCCTGTAATTTTGCCACCAGAGGAGCCGATGTTTGAGACGGCTTTCCCTTGAGGCGTATCTTCAGGGGAGCTTCAGGAGTTGGTGCTTTTCCTGGTAGCTTGATGCTTATTGGAGGCACCTTCTGAGGCGGTTTGCCCTTGAGTTGGATCTTCAAAGGGGCATCAGGAGTCATCTCAGGCTCCATGTCCGGCCCAGCTGCCGTCTCTGCCTTGTCATCAGCATCATTGGCTTCCTTCTCGTCAAGTGACTTGTATAAGTCGGAGTCGGTGAAGTAGGATTCAATCCCTTTGAAAGGATCGATGTCTGCGAATTTCGTCCTGATGACGCAGTTGGTGGATACATATTTCATGTATTGGTGGAGCGTGGATGGCACCACCATATACTCATGTAGCCATGGTCGACCGAGCAGGATGTTGTAGTTGACCTCGGCATCCACAACATAGCAGGTCACCTCAGTTTTGAGGTTACCGATGTGACACTTCAGTCGAATCTTGCCCAGTGGCTCGCTTTTGCTAGCGTTGAAGCTATTAATGGTAGTGTTGGAGGGCGCCAGCCGGTACATTAGGATCCCCAGTGTTGATAACAGTACCTTCGGAATAATGCTGAGAGAAGACCCCGGATCGATCTGAATCCGGTTCACCTTGACTGAACCGATATACCATGTATAATACAGCGGCCGGTTATGTCTTGTTGGGTGAAAGTTATGTTTGGGATAACTTCATCCGCACAATGACAGTGCGCACAAGTAGTTGGGAGGTCTTCAGGCTGCTTGACCTGACTGAGAAAGGATTCGGCATCCTTCAGAGCTTCGTAGAGAGCTTCTCGGGAGTCTTTAGAAAGACGCAGGAGCTCGAACAAAGATAGACGGGCAGGAGTACTGGCCAGTTGTGCCAGTATGTCGAAGTTGTGGGGCTTGGCTAGCCCCGAAGCATTCTCATTGTCACCCTCATTTCCCGTATTTTGTATTTATACTCGTATCTGGATTTTGGCATGTATTTTATTTTTTTCTCAACTTGTGGAATTTCGGTATTTCTCGTATTTTGGGTTTTGGCATGGCTCGGTTTTATTGGGTTGGTTCGGTTTGGATTGGTTTATAGGTATTGGATCACCTTAGCTTATGCTACCCCCTCAACCCACCACAACTCCCCCTCTTTATAACTCCACCAACATTTTCTCTCTCCTCATAACCACCATTTATTTCCTTCTTCTTCTTCTTCTCCTTCCTCTACACAACTCTTCCAACCCTAGGCAAGTGCACCTTGCCACTACATGAGAACCCTCTTTTATTTGTCCATTTGCTAGATTAGGACATGGTGACCAAGATTAAGCCTTGGTATTTTGTGATTTGAAGTCTCCATTGTTCTAGATCTAGGTTTTTTCCTATTTTTGGATTTTGCATGGTTTGAGCTACTTTGGTTGGATTTTCTTGGGTTTTGATGTTTCCATATGGAAGAGAATTCAGTTTCACTCCAATTGGAACTTTGAAAATCCAGATTTGGAGTTCGGATGGCCAAGTTATGATGCTGTGTAGCTTGGGTTCAGCCATGGTGTTCTTGCTGTTTGGAGAAGACAGTGAGGAGTGTGCAGAGCTACTTAGCTTACGTACCCTGAGCTACGCGCGCTCTTTAGCGCTGCGTACGCAGGCTTGAGTACGCTTCCTGTTGGAAGCGTGTCTCCTTGAGTGTGCGTGACTTTTCACTTACACTGCTCCCTTAAGTGTGCGTGACTTTTCACGTACACTGCTCCCTGAGTGTGCGTGACTTTTCACCTATGCTGCTCTCTGTAGCGTGCGTGACTTTTCACCTACGCTGCTCTCTGTAGCGTGCGTGACTTTTCACCTATGCTGCTCTCTGAAGCGTGCGTGACTTTTTACCTACGCTGCTCTCTGTAGCGTGCGTGACTTTTTACCTACGCTGCTCTCTGTAGCGTGCGTGACTTTTCACCTATGCTGCTCTCTGAAGCGTGCGTGACTTTTCACCTACGCTGCTCTCTGTAGCGTGCGTGACTTTTCACCTACGCTGCTCTCTGTAGCGTGCGTGACTTTTCACCTATGTTGCTCTCTGAAGCGTGCGTGACTTTTCACCTACGCTGCTCTTTGTAGCGTGCGTGACTTTTCACCTACGCTGCTCTCTGTAGCGTGCGTGACTTTTCACCTATGCTGCTCTCTGAAGCGTGCGTGACTTTTCACCTACGCTGCTCTCTGTAGCGTGCGTGACTTTTCACCTACGCTGCCCTCATCAGCGTGCGTGACTTTTCACCTACGCTGCTCCTCTGACCCCTTGCTTAACCCATTGGCTCTTGGAGTTTTGGTCTTATTTCTTTAAGCTTGACTCTTCTATTGCCCGGTATATTGATATTTTATTAGATATTTTACGCCCATTTTATATCCTTACGCCTTTGTCATGAACTTGATTTTGCTTAATATGTTTGGAATGACTATTGTACGTGGCAGGTATGACAAGGAACTAGCATAACACGGCAGTGACCAGTAGTGGTGCACTCCTGACATGACCAACCTGACATGATAGTGGCCCATCGTGGCACACTCCTAACAAGTACCCTGACATGATTTATCTTGATAACTTAACTTGACTTGCCTTGACACCGTGGGTGGTTTTTTCTTGCTTGCTTGTTAAATCCACTTGTTCTGTCTTGCATCATGTCTAGGATGGCACTCCTGAGTACCACGGTCAGGAGCTCCTACTAAAATGGATTAAGGTTAATAACTAGAATAACTCAGTAGTCATGAAGAGATGACACAGCTACGGGCAATCCCGTTACCTGGGCGCTCTTGGGATCTGTAGCCTGCCGTCGAGTAGGGCACATTTCTAGCACACCGTCGCGTGTTGTACCCTCTAAGTCACCTAAGGGTACATTTGTCCCCCGGGCGATGTACCCACCTGAATTCAACCCCTAACTTTCGACCTGGGTAACCTGGATGGTCTGCAGGGCTTGTGGCTGTGGAACAATCTCACTGCATCTTGTTAGTAATTAGACATGTGATAACCCTAGTTAGTTAAAGTACTAAGCCGTAGTATCTGCTTGGCCGTGATTGATTGAATGAGGTATAACCAGTTTAGCCATGTCTTGATTCAGTACAAGATTGCTTCATGTCCTGATTTCTTGTATTATTATCTTGTCGATAAATGGTGAAAAACCAAGTTCTGTTCAGATGAAGGGTTACAATCTCGGTCCTTGTTCGTTTACGGGTTGTAACCTGGTTATTAGAATAGTCCCATGGTTATATCGTCGTATATCACCCTGACATGTTTCGTAAATTCTAGTTTTAATATTATATTTTCTTGTGCTGAATGCTGGCTTTGTTCTTATTTCGTGGCCCCCTTGTGGTACTTGCTCTTTCTGGGGTTGACCCAGCTAGTTTTGTGTGGCCAGATTTTGGAGCAGCTCCCGAGGATCTACCAAGCTTCCAGCCCGATGGTGGCGACTAGAAGGAACCCGGGCTACGAGTGGGTTTTCTATTTTGTTTCGCTCACTCTGTTGTAAAACTATTCTTTTGAGGCGTTTAGCCGACGAGCACCTGTTAGCTTGATGCACTTTACTTACTGTCTGCCTACGGGCTGTAAACATGATTAACAAATCCTAGGGTTGATCATGTATGACTTAACTCTTGCTAGTCCCCGCATTTTGTACGACTAGCTTCATGATCAGCTGAATATGTGATATTTGGGATGCCTTATTATTGTATATTTAATGATCATATATCTTGCGACCTTACTTACTTGCTTGTGATTGAGACATTAGGCTTGTTCATGTCCATAAGAGACTGTTGGCTTGTAGTAAGCCCTCATATTTCTAGACAGCCGTAACCGTATATCGAGGTGGTTTCCATTTCAATATACGTAGCTGGCTGTGTCTGCCCCCGCTCTCCAGTATTCTGGTTCTGGGGCGTGACACGGTTTAAGTGGTGGCCCATGCAGGTCTTGTCATTCAAGAAATGTGAGGGTTTACCGAATAGATGTCTCAATCAGTATTTTCCCTTGATCTCCGCCCGCATTTTCAAATCCCTGAAATTCTTGCCCCGATTACATGCTTGTATCGTTGATCTGTCCTGGTCCTTCCTTATTGTTTTCCTGTGTCATCTTCTTCAGCGGTACTGTACCTGACCCTGCCGATCAGCAAGGAGGAGCACCTCTCGTGGGCCAGCAGCAACCTGGAGATCAAGTCCAGCATTCCGAAGTCGCCTCCAGAGTGATACCTACTGGAGGAGAGTCACCAGTTCGACCCGTCCAGCCCGCAGAGCCAGATGATGGTACCTTAGTAGGCCTCATCAGAACCTTGATAGCTTCCCAGGATCGTCGAAGCGACGCCCTGCACCAGACAGTTCAAGATGTTTTGACCCGAGGCGGACATCCAGGGAACCAGGCGGCCAACAGCTTCAAGCCATTGAACCCTCCTTTCTTCGACGGCAGCGAGGATGCAGTTGCCGCGGATGCATGGCTTCAGGACACCGAGGTGATTCTGGAAGCAGCTAGGACACCCGAGAATGAGAAGGTGGCGGTGGTGCGCCTGCAGTTGTTGGACTTGGCTCGCAGTTGGTGGGCAGCGCAAGCCATGGGATTAGTGGCACCCATTGCTTGGGCAGTGTTTAGAGAGAGATTCCAGACGAAGTATTTCGATGCTGTGGCTCGGTACGACCTGCAGACCAGATTTACCAACTTGAAGCAAGGAGGCCGGACGGTCGACAGTTATGCATCGGAGTTTTTTAGACTCAGTAGGTTTGCCCCCACCTTGGTGGCGACCGAGTTTGATAGGGCCCAGCGATTACAGCAGGGCTACATTTGGAGATCTTGTTGGTGGTTGAGCAGTTCGAGCACCAGACGTTCGATGCAGCCTTGAGAGCAGCTTGGAGGCATGAGTACACCTCCCAGAGGATTGTGGATTGGACCGGAAGTAGGAAGCGGTCCCACAGTCAGATGCACCAATCATCAGCTCCAGCCCCGGCAGTTAGGGGTTGGAAATTCGAGGCGGGCGGCCTCAGTAACGTCGGTTCAGCATTCGACCCCGACGTACCCGTAGCAGCAGAAGCAGAAACAGACTTCCGCGATGGGATGTTCTCATTGCGGGAAGCCAGGGCATGTGGTGGCAGATTGTCGCAGGGCACAGGGATTGTGCCTGGCTTGTGGAGCAGCAGATCATAGGATAGGAGCTTGCCCGAATAGGGGTAGTTCATCAGCATCCAACCCTTCTAGCTCTTCGATGAGAGGACCAGCCCAGTACCAGTTCAGCAGCAGCAGTATCAGTCTTCGAGGCCCTTGCCCCCTCAGTCTCAGGCATTCCAGCAACAGCACCCCCAGCAGTATGCACAAGCCCAAGCTCAGACCCAGAATAGGCAGAGAGTTTCCAGCAGAGGGGACCCGCAGCTAGAGGTCAGGCCATGATGATGGCTATGGAAGAAGAAGTTGCACCAGGTGAGGTTGTGGCAGGTACTATTCTCGTCAACTCCTTTCCGGCTTCGGTATTATTTGATTCTGGTGCATCACATTCGTTCATGTCTGCACGATTCGCGACACGGATAGGATTGGAGCCCGAGTCATTATCAGTGAGGCTCAATATACTTACTGGTAATGGCTTTGTGGGAGTAGATCGAGTGTTTTTCTCGTGTCGGATCGTAGTTAGCGGTAGGAAGTTCCCCGCTAGATTCATAGAGTTCCCTATGGCAGACTATGATGTAGTCCTAGGCATGGATTGGTTGAGGAACCAGTATGCTAGGATAGACTGCCATATTGGCAGAGTTGTCTTTAGTATCCCCGGCGAGCCAGAGTTTTCGTTTTCCAGAGGCGCAGTAGAGCCATCTTCCCCAGCATTGCGGATGGCAGTAGCAGCAGTACAGTTGCCCCGGATAGTTGAAGAGTTTCCAGATGTCTTTCCAGAGGAGCTTCCAGGGATGCCATCGGAGCGGGAGATCACTATAGACTTGATTCCCGGGACAGCACCAGTATCAGAGCGAGTCTACAGGATGACGCCTTCAGAGTTGGAAATTTTATACAAGATGATTGAAGAACTGAGGACCAAGGGATTCATCCGTGCAAGTGGATCACCTTGGGGAGCTCCGATGCTTCTTATGAAAAAGTAGGATGGTACGTCCAGGCTATGTGTTGATTATTGTACCTTGAATTCGGTGACAATCAAGAACATATACCCTCTTCCGAGGATAGATGACTTGTTTGATCAGCTCAGAGGGGCTTCAGTATTCTCGAAGATCGACTTGCGGTCAGGATACCACCAGATCACCAGATCAGAGTCAGAGAGCAGGACATCCCGAAGACAGCATTCAGATCGAGGTATGGACATTGGGAGTTCCTTGTTATGCCCTTTGGAGCGACCAATGCGTCGGCCGTATTCATGGACCTCATGAATCGCATTTTGATGCCTTACTTGGATCAATTTGTGATTGTGTTTCTAGATGACATCCTGGTCTACAGCAAGAGTGAAGCAGAGCATGAGCAGCATCTCAGTGTCGTCCTTCAGACGCTTAGGGAGCATCAGTTGTACGCCAAGTTCAGTAAATACGAGTTCTGGCTCGATCGCATATCATACTTGGGTCACATCATTACCCGAGGAGGAGTGGAAGTGGATCCCCAGAAGATTGTGGCTATTGAGTCTTGGCCGATACCCTCAGTGGCAGAGGTTCGCAGCTTTCTTGGATTGGCCGGCTACTACCGGCGGTTCGTTTCAGATTTCGCAAGGATTTCAGCGCCGATGACCCAGTTGACCCGCAAGGATGTGCCGTTTGTTTGGACAGCAGAGTGTCAGGAATCTTTTGAGAAGTTGAAGCGAGGTTTGATAACGGCTCCCATTCTCACCCTTCCAGATGGGACAGGAGGATTCACAGTTTATTACGACACTTCAGGCAGAGGATTGGGGTGTGTCTTGATGCAGCATGGGAAGGTAATATCTTATGCGTCACGTCAACTACGTGATCATAAGAAGAATTACCCGACCCACGACTTGGAATTGGCGGCGGTAGTGTTTGCCTTGAAGTTGTGGAGGCACTACTTGTACGGAGATAGAGTGGAGATCTTTACTGATCATAAGAGCCTGAAGTATGTTTTCACCCAGAAGGACCTTAATATACGGTAGAGAAGATGGCTCGAGCTACTAGTGGACTATGATGTAGATTTGCAGTATCATCCCGGGAAGGCCAACGTTGTAGCAGATGCATTGAGCAGGAGAGCCGGAGTTTATCTTCTGACGGTGCAACCAAAATTATTGGCAGATCTTCAGAAGATGGGAATTGAAGTGGTTCTCCCAACCAGCGTGGCATTGATGGCCAGCCTGCAGGTTCAGTCCAGCATAGTTGAGAGAATTCGGATGGCGCAGTCAACAGATTCCAAGATCCAGCGACTCAGAGCAGAGTGTGAAGCAGGAAGAAGGCCAGAGCTATGTATCCATGAAGATGGTACACTTCGGCACGGCACTCGTCTTTGTGTACCCAGTGGAGATATCAGACAGAAAGTCATGGCAGAAACCCACAGTTCACAATATTCTATTCATCCGGGTGGTACGAAGATGTACCGTGATATTCGTCAGTATTTCTGGTGGAATGGCATGAAGAGGGAGATAGCCCGGTTTGTCTCTCGGTGTTTGGTTTGCCAACAGGTTAAAACTGAACATCAGAGGCCCGCTGGACTTCTTCAACCCTTATCGATCCCAGAATGGAAATGGGAGCATATAACCATGGATTTCGTGACCGGATTGCCCAGATCTCCGGCCGGCAGAGATACTATTTGGGTAATTGTGGACAGGCTTACCGAGGTGGCACACTTTCTTCCATTCAGAGTTGGACAGTCGACGGCGCAGTTAGCAGAGATGTATCTTAGGCAGATCGTCAGGCTTCACGGTGTGTCAGTCAGCATCACCTCGGACAGGGATTCAAGATTCACATCACACTTTTGGCGCAGCTTGCAGAAGAGTTTGGGGACTCGCCTTTAATTCAGCTCAGCTTATCACCCGCAGACGGATGGACAATCAGAGCGCACAATCCAGACCCTTGAAGATATGTTGAGATCCTGTACCCTTGACTTCGGTGGTTCATGGGAGAATCATTTGCACCTGGTGGAATTCTCGTACAACAACAGTTATCAGGCCAGTATCCAGATGGCACCTTTCGAGGCTCTTTATGGTAGGAAGTGCAGATCCCTGCTAGCATGGGACGATGTCGGGGAGAGGCAGATTCTCGGACCCGAATTGATTTCCCAGATGATTGAAGTGGTCAGGAAAGTCAGAGATCACCTCCGAGTTGCCCAGGACCGCCAGCGCCATTGGGCCGATGCTCATCGGCGTCCCTTAGAATTTGCTGTCGACGACCATGTATTTCTTAGGATCTCGCCTAACCGCGGCGTCATTCGCTTCGACGTGCGGGAAAAGCTTAGTCCTAGGTATATAGGGCCGTTCGATATTCTAGAGCGAGTAGGAGATGTATCCTATCATCTCGCTCTTCCACCGTCGCTAATTGAGGTGCATGATGTATTCCATGTGTCCCAATTACGATGGTATATTCTGGACCCGAGCCACATCCTAGACCATTCGAAATTGGTTGTTGGTACCAACCTTTCGTATGAGGAGAGGCCCATGTCTATATTGGACCGGAGGGAGAAGACACTCAAGAACAAGACTATTAAATTAGTCCGTGTTGCTTGGGGTCATCACTCTCTAGGCGAGTCAACGTGGGAGCGTGAGGATGACATCCGATCGCGATATCCCTACCTGTTTGACTCGTGAGGTATAATGTCTTTCTTATGCCTTACGTTTTTCCTTCCTTGCTTGCATTGTATGATTGTATGATTGAACTGCTTGGTGTAACTTGCCTGTGCTTAGTGTAGCTTGTCGTGGCAATCTCTAGCTCCTTGATTAAATTTCGAGGACGAAATTCTTTTAAGGTGGGTAGAGTTATCACCCTCATTTCCCGTATTTCCCGTATTTCGTATTTATACTCGTATATGGATTTTGGCATATATTTTATTTTTTTCTCAACTTGTGGAATTTTGGTATTTCTCGTATTTTGGGTTTTGGCAAGGCTCGGTTTTTTGGGTTGGTTCGGTTTGGTTTGGTTTATAGGTATTGGATCACCTTAGCTTATGCTACCCCCTCAACCCACCACAACTCCCCCTCTTTATAACTCCACCAACATTTTCTCTCCTCATAACCACCATTTATTTCCTTCTTCTTCTTCTTCTTCTTCTCCTTCCTCTACACAACTCTCCCAACCCTAGGCAAGTGCACCTTGCCACTACATGAGAACCATCTTTTATTTGTCCATTTGCTAGATTAGGACATGGTGACCAACATTAAGCCTTGGTATTTTGTGATTTGAAGTCTTCATTGTTCTAGATCTAGGTTTTTCCTATTTTTGGATTTTGCATGGTTTGAGCTACTTTGGTTGGATTTTCTTGGGTTTTGATGTTTCCATATGGAAGAGCATTCAATTTTACTCCAATTGGAACTTTGGAAATCCGGATTTGGAGTTCGGATGGCCAAGTTATGATGCTGTGTAGCTTGGGTTCAGCCATGGTGTTCTTGCTGTTTGGAGAAGACAGTGAGCAGTGTGCAGAGCTATTTAGCTTACGCACCCTGAGCTACGCGCGCTCTTTAGTGCTGCGTACGCAGGCTTGAGTACGCTTCCTGTTGGAAGCGTGTCTCCTTGAGTGTGCGTGACTTTTCACGTACACTGCTCCCTTGAGTGTGCGTGACTTTTCACATACACTGCTCCCTTGAGTGTGTGTGACTTTTCACCTATGCTGCTCTCTGTAGCGTGTATGACTTTTCACCTACGCTGCTCTCTGTAGCGTGCGTGACTTTTCACCTATGCTGCTCTCTGAAGCGTGCGTGACTTTTCACCTACGCTGCTCTCTGTAGCGTGCGTGACTTTTCACCTACGCTGCTCTCTGTAGCGTGCGTGACTTTTCACCTACGATGCTCTCTCTAGCGTGCGTGACTTTTCACCTATGTTGCTCTCTGAAGCGTGCGTGACTTTTCACCTACGCTGCTCTCTGTAGCGTGCGTGACATTTCACCTACGCTGCTCTCTGTAGCGTGCGTGACTTTCCACCTATGCTGCTCTCTGAAGCGTGCGTGACTTTTTACCTATGCTGCTCTCTGTAGCGTGCGTGACTTTTCACCTACGCTGTCCTCTCAGCGTGCGTGACTTTTCACCTACGCTGCTCCCCTGACCCCTTGCTTAACCCATTGGCTCTTGGAGTTTTGGTTTTATTTTTTTAAGCTTGACTCTTCTATTGCCCTGTATATTGATATTTTATTAGATATTTTATGCCCATTTTATCCTTATGCCTTTTGTCATGAACTTGATTTTGCTTAATATGTTTGGAATGACTATTGTACGTGGCAGGTATGACAATGAACTAGCATAACACGGCAGTGACCAGTAGTGGTGCACTCCTGACATGACCAACCTGACATGATAGTGGCCCATCGTGGCACACTCCTAACAAGTACCCTGACATGATTTATCTTGATAACTTAACTTGACACCGTGGGTGGTTTTTTTTTTGCTTGCTTGTTAAATCCACTTGTCCTGTCTTGCATCATGTCTAGGATGGGACTCCTGAGTACCACGGTCAGGAGCTCCTACTAAAATGGATTAAGGTTAATAACTAGAATAACTCAGTAGTCATGAAGAGATGACACAGCTACGGACAATCCCGTTACCTGGGCGCTCTTGGGATCTGTCGCCTGCCGTCGAGTAGGGCACATTTCCAGCACACCGTCGCGTGTTGTACCCTCTAAGTCACCTAAGGGTACATTTGTCCCCCGGGCGATGTACCCACCTGAATTTAACCCCTAACTTTCGACCTGGGTAACCTGGATGGTCTGCAGGGCTTGTGGCTGTGGAACAATCTTACTGCATCTTGTTAGTAATTAGGCATGTGATAACCCTAGTTAGTTAAAGTAGTAAGCCGTAGTATCTGCTTGGCCGTGATTGATTGAATGAGGTATAACCAGTTTAGCCATGTCTTGATTCAGTACAAGATTGCTTCCTGTCTTGATTTCTTGCATTATTATCTTGTCGATAAATGGTGGGAAACCAAGTTCTGTTCAGATGAAGGGTTACAACCCCGGTCCTTGTTTGGTTTACGAGTTGTAACCTGGTTATCGGAATAGTCCCATAGTTATCTCGTCGTATATCACCCTGACATGTTTCGTAAATTCTAGTTTTAATATTATATTTTCTTGTGCTGAATGCTGGCTTTGTTCTTATTTTGTGGCCCCCTTGTGGCACTTGCTCTTTCTGGGGTTGACCCAGCTAGTTTTGTGTGGCCAGATTTCGGAGCAGCTCCCGAGGATCTACCAAGCTTCCAGCCCGATGGTGGCGACTAGAAGGAACCCGGGCTACGAGTGGGTTTTCTATTTTGTTTCGCTCACTCTGTTGTAAAACTATTCTTTTGAGGCGTTTAGTCGACGAGCACCTGTTAGCTCGATGCACTTTACTTACTGTCTGCCTACGGGCTGTAAACATGATTAACAAATCCTAGGATTGATCATGTATGACTTAACTCTTGCTAGTCCCCATATTTTGTACGACTAGCTTCATGATCAGCTGAATATGTGATATTTGGGACACCTTATTATTGTATATTTAATGATCATACATCTTGCGACCTTACTTACTTGCTTATGATTGAGACATTAGGCTTGTTCATGACCATAAGAGACTGTTGGCTTGTAGTAAACCCTCATATTTCTAGACAGCCGTGACCGTATATCGAGGTAGTTTCCATTTCAATATACGTAGCTGGCTGTGTCTGCCCCCGCTCTTCAGTATTCTGGTTCTGGGGCGTGACACTCCTTTCGTAGAGGTCTGTCGAAACGAGCCTCCACCTGCTTCTGCTTATTGGCTGCTGAGGGCTTAGACGGGCCCTCTTCCTGGACAGCAGGGACGGTGCAAAGAGGCACCACCTCGGCGGCAGCTTCGTCGGGTTGGGTGTTCTGTTGTGCACGCGTCTGCACAGGGAGTGCCTCTTCTGTTGAAGAAGAGACCATGCGGCAAGACTTGATTTCCTGCCTTTGGATTTGGAGGTAGGACGTACCTCTGGTTGAGTCACCTCGGAGACGAGGTCGGGGTGGACCCATAGGACCTCTCCTCGAGATGTGGTGAGTGGGATAAGTCCACTCACATTGTCACGGGTTGGTGGTAAGTTAACCACCTCCATTGTCGCCTTAGGGATGGAGACGACGCCATCTTGTGTTGTAGTTGGCGGCAAGGTGCCAAACTGGAGTGACACTACGTTGGCTGACACCGTCTTCTCTTCGTAGTCGACGGAGATTACATCCGTATTGATCATGCGCTGGATATAATTCTTGAGGACATAGCAGTCCTTGGTTGGGTGTCCGACAAACCGATGGTAATGACAGTACCTCGGGTTGTCCACTTTCCCAACCTCATCGGGCCGCTTTGGGTCCGGTAGCTTGATCTTGTCACCCTGTTTCAGTATTTCAAAAAGTTGCAGGATGTCTTCGTCGTTGAACGAATAAACCTCCTTAGGCCTTGGTGCAAGTGGAGGTTTCTGAGTAGGCACAGGTGCACCTTTTGAGGCATTAACAGTTAATGCCTGCTTTCCCTTTGTCTCATGTCCGGGTTGTTGGTTGTAGACCTTTTCCCCTTGTCATCAAAGGCAGGGAAGCTGACCCCCAGAAGACGTGCATTGGCCGCCTTCTTTTCGGCGGCTTCTGCTTCGATGATCAGGAAGCTCCAGTCGGGAGGGGAGTAGAGTTGAGCCAGAGTTTGACTGCAGGCAGCATGTTCATGCTGCAAGAGGAGAGGAGCGCATGTTCC
This sequence comes from Iris pallida, assembly GCA_029216955.1. NCBI lineage: Eukaryota > Viridiplantae > Streptophyta > Magnoliopsida > Asparagales > Iridaceae > Iris > Iris pallida. Next base: position 8,155 of record JANAVB010008916.1, on the reverse strand, counting down.
GGCATGCCTGGAGGTAGTCTGAAGCAGGCCTGTCGGAAGCGTTCGATGAACACCCGAACCGTTTCCTTCTCTTTCTGGCGTATCTCTATGAGGGACGCCATCGTCATGTCCTTCCTGCCGTCGTAGAAGCGGTCGAGGAAGAGGCACGTCAAGTCGTCGAAGGATGATATGGAATTGTCGGGGAGGCTGCAGTACCAGTCATACGCTACTCCCTTAAATGCTTCGACAAAATGCTAGTGAGGAGCGCATCCTCCTTCGGGAGATGTCCCGTTTGGGACTGGAAGTACGTCAGGTAGCGGCGCGGAGAGTCCTTCCCGTCGTATGGCGTCAGTGTTTGTGGTTTATACTTTCGAGGATAAACCACCTTGTTCCACTCGAGGGGATAGGGTTGGGGGATACCCATCTTCTGGCGCTCCTCTTGCCTGTTCTTGGACTCAAAGCGCTCCCGCAAGTCCTTGATCATTTCGACCACATCCTCCGTGGAGCTGGGAGTCGGGGAAGGTGGTACCACCTGGAGCTGAGCGTTTGAGGGCTCAGACGTTCGGAGTACTTCTCGGCGGTCTGTGCCTGAGGGTACCCGTTGAAGGGGTACACTCGACTCCCCATTGGCCCCTGGGTCGGGACCGGTCGAAGGCGTTTGGGTCAAGGCCGACCGTATTTCAAACACTGCCTGAGTCAGTGTGTAAAACCCCTATTTTTTTATTTATTATTATTTTATTAGACTTAAAAATAAATTTATACGATTTGTGGTTTTATTTATTATTTTTGATGGCCCGGTTTGGCGGAAACAACCCAACGTGGTCCAAACCAAATCCAAGTCCATACAGACATGTGGTGGGACCAAGATGACCAGGCAGGCATATTATTTTTTTGTGTGCGAATGTTTTTGAGATTTTTTAAAATTGAGATATATATATATTTCTAATTATAGAACTAGAGGTAAAAAAAAAATTATATTTATCATTAATGATGTTTTCAATATTGGTACAAATATCGGGACCCAAGTAAGAGTGTGGTAAAATTTATCCATTGGAAATATTTTATTTCTAATATTTTTATTGTTGTTAAAATTATTTTAACTAAGCCGTCATTTGGTTTAAATATTTTTTGTACATTGAGATTTGTTTTATTGTAAATTATATATATTAATATATATAATATATATATATATATATATATATATATATATATATATATATATATATATATATATATATATCGGTTTAAATATGTCAACTATTCGCATAAACAAATATTTAAATTGTTATTAAAAATTTTGGAGATTTTGTACTATATATGGATAGATATAAATATGTATCCATATAATATGTCTCTATATATTAATATATATCATATATATTAATATTATATTAATTTATATCATATATAAATCCACTCCTTTGAATGGGGCGGCCACCCAAGTCCCAAACCGCAGCACAGCATTCTTTGGGTGAGGTGGGACCCGGCCTCCAACCCCGCCTTTTAAATTGCTAAAGCTAGTAGCTTAAAAGCTACTAGCCGAAACCTAATTTTGAAGACCACACGATCAAAAACCTAAAGTAGCTACTGGTTTGTCCCCACAAAAGCATAGCACCATTATGTGTGCGATCCCCACCCCCCCCCCCCCCCCCCCCCCCCCCCTCCAATTACCCATTAATAAGTAACAGCATGCTAAATAGCAAGCTGCTTGTGCGCCCTTATTAGCAAAGTGCCGACCCCTTCCCTTTAAAAGAAAGGCACACAGCAACTTAGATGGCCGACCATCCCTTTATATATATATATATATACACATATATATATTATATATATATATATATATATATAGGAAACGGATCGGGATATCCGTCCGCAGAGTCCCGCCGAAGTCCCGCCTCCCCTGCACCATCGGATCGCGCGGGCCCCGCGTGGGGCCCGCCCCCACCCGCGCGATCCAACGGCCAAGGGGGGCGGGGGCTTCGGCGGGGCTCCGCGGGCGGAACTCCCGATCCGCTCCCTCTATATATATATATAATATATATATATATATATATTATATATATATATATATATATATATATTCGACTCTAAGGAGGAACCCTAATTTTCTTCCTCTCCTCCTTCCTCCTCCCCACACCACGGCGAAGCTCGGGCACACCATAGCGAAGCTGTGCTCGCGAAGAAGACAAAGAAACCATCGACAAGAACAACAACAGATTCCCACTTTAAGGTAACCCACTTCTCGATTAATTTCTCTCTCGATTCTATTCCGATTTTCGATCCGTAAATTCGTGTAGAAAGTCCCCATGACCCTCTATCATCCCTTCAAATAGATTTATTTATTCTGCAATAAATTTCAGTTTTAATTAAATTAAATACCTCCAAAAATTAGTTTTTATAAAACCTTAAAAACCCCGTACGAGATACGTCCCGACAAACCGGGCGACCCCGTCGCAAACCGAAAGTACCAAAAGGTCCGTATCGAATTTTTGGACGTGCAAGAATTGACGGAATTCAAATTGGTTGCGCGTGTGCGCGACGAATTTGGTCCGTATCCGTCGCTTTTTGCGTATCGGACATTTTCGGTATTTTCCAATTACTTTGTGCACACTCTCAAATCGCGACGAAACTTGCGCCATTGGACTCGAAATATTTTTCTGGTCCTGTATGCCAAGTTTAGTCCGATTCTGAGACCGTTGGTCGGGATGCTATTTGGCGGGCCCACAATCCCACTCAACGGACGATTTTGTGCACGGCCCACCGGAATCCAAAATTGGACATACCGTTGGGTTCGTCTCGTCAAAACAAATCTGTAGACATGTAGTTTGACGACTTTAGGGACCGTAGGTTTTGGCGCGCATTTCGGTGCAAAGCGGGTCCAACGGCGGACATCGTTTTGACCCGAAATTACGATTTTGCCCTGTTCCAGAATTTGACTTTTGGACAGGCGTTTTCTAGGTATATCTTGTTCACCGAGATCATTTTTGATGTTTGTTTCAGCGACTGGAGTCACCTGTGATTTGTGAGTTTTGGGTGCTGACACTTGCTACTCTTGGATTTGCCTTTCTCGCACCGCAGGCAAGATACCTTGCCATTATACTGTTTATTTTAGTTTGCATTTTATTATATATCACTGTTCACTTATTTTCAGTTTTTGATTTACTGCCTGCTCAGTGATATTAGATGTACTTTGTTATTTATCCTTTGGTTGCATATGGACCTAGAGTTAAGGGACTACCGTTGTAGTGTATTGCATATACCTTGACACCGTTGTACCACGAGGATGTGTGAGATGAGTAGCATGTAGAGGTTCTTGTGTGTGGGCTGATCCCCCATGTGCATGCGTTAGGGCTAACTGCTATAGAGGCGTGTTAGGAGACTTAGCAGTTAGTAGAGATACATGGTCGTGGATGCGACTTGACAGGTACATTGGGTGGGGAGAATATTTTCTTGTCGTATGGGCTTCTATTGCACTTCTCATAACCCGGAAGCTCCGCTGGAGATACGGGTATGAGCCTCTCAGGTTGGCCACTGTCGTTTTTCAACGTCATGCTCTCGGTCACTGGTGCCCAAGTGGGGACTATACCAGATCCCATTACAGCCAGGGCTCATGCGACGAAAGGTTTGTTCTTAACTGTATTTTCACTTTAGTTGGTTAGAGTACCTTATCTATGTCTTGTCACTTTCTTTGATTGTGGCATGTTTATATTCAGTATTTATATGGCATGTTGATGTATCTTGTTACGTCCCACTGAGGACCTGGTTATCTCGCCAGGTGTGTTTCGTGATTTCTTGCAGGTGCTCTAGCTAAGGCCATTCCTTCCTTCGTGGTGATTGCTCTTGGACTCGCCATTGCTCTCGCTTGCTAAATTCTTTCCTTGTATATTTTCCAAATTTAATTTGGTTGGTAGTGGACTTTGTCTCCGCCCAACTATTGTGTACATGACAAATTCAAAGTTATTTTTATACCATATTTATCTTTGTGGATGAGATTTAGTACCTTGGTTACTGCATTTTACAGCTTATGTATATATACGAGGGTCCATATACTTCGTATGTATACGCTGGCATGATTGCGTTCTAGTCCTACGTATTTTGGGACTGGGGCGTTACACAGTATTTGCATGGAAGCAGAGAGGGTTTTGAGCCCACCCTCTAATGTGTTTATGCGCTGGACGATGTCCTGCGGCGGCGCATCAGACTCGACATCAACCTCAGTCACGTTCATGTCACGACGCGGCCGGGAGTGGATGGTTGAGTTGAGGCCTCACTCTCGGCCTCACTCCCTTGTAGGGGAGTGGCCTCTCCTGAAGCTTCGTCTGGGCTACCCCCAGCCACGTTTTGGAGGTCATTCTTGACGGGGCATCTGTCAAGGTCTGATTACCCTCAGCTTCGTCTTGAAGGGCCGCAGATGCTAGGCTACCCCCAGCTATGTTCTGGGGGTATCCTCGTCTTCAGGGGCTTCTGGAGGGGCTGACTTCGCCTCGAGGATCTGCCCCAAGTGTGCTTTGGACACACTCGTCTTCGGAAGGAGGCTCGACAAGGGTCTGACTACCCCGAGCTTCCTCCAAGAACTTCTTCCTTGCTCGAGTGCCTTCGAACACTCGGAGGATGAGACAGCTGTCTTGGTTTTCCTCGGCTGGCTCTTGGACGAGGAAAGAGACTGCCAGTCGTCTTTCTGACTGACGAGGAGTTGGAGATCACGTTGCATGAAGCAACCATTGGTTCCTCTTCTGTTGACACCTTCTTTCCGAGGCGACGTCGGAGGGGTGTCGATGATTGCAGCCGCTGGAACACCGACTGCCTTGGGGGACTGCCGCTTTGCAACAGCAGTTGATGGTGACCACAACACAAGTATGCCCCGTGAGAGGCACATCGTGCTTGTCCGTCAACTCTCCTGATCGGCGCTTGTGAGTAATCATGTTACGCAGATCGTTGGAGGAGAGTGCCACCTTTGCACCCCTTCTAACGCATGGCAAGGCCAAGCGCCGGGATGGTCAAGTGAGTGCGTGCCCCCTGATCTAATACCAATCAGGCATCCCGATCAGTAGTGGGAGAACCACAGCATTTGGAGTGACTTGAACGGACCTCAAACGCACCACCGGAGGAGGCGTGGGAGTTCAAGACCACTGGATTTGCCTTGCTCGACTTGGTTGTGCATGCAGTAGATGCGCCCAAGTGAGACAAGGGCTTTGAAGGTCGGCTCGTTCTCGGCGCCGCAGCACTCGAGTCGACCTTGTACAACTTACCATCAGCAGCGCGCATGACTGTGAGCGCATGTTTCTGGCTTGTTGCTGGCATAGAACGTTTAGGACGCATGGCCCGTGCTGCCTTGGATTTCTTCGTACCAGACCGTTGGGGCGCGTAGTACTCAGAATCCAATTTCTTCTCGCCACTACAGCGAGTGAGTCTGTCAAAGACAGAGATCTTCTGTGGCGCATCAGAGGTGATGCGCGGGACATTGGCTGCGCCCCTGCTCCGTCGACGCATCTTCCTCGCCGGAGAGGGAGATGGATGGGGAATGTGGTTAGCCGCACGTTTCCCCGAGAGATGCGCTGCACCAGCGGGCGCATCTTGGTTGCTGAGGACGTCAGCAGGAAGGGAAGGCTGGATTGGCGCATCCCCTTCGGTGGTGGTGCCCGAGGCGTCGATCTTGCACACCCAGACTCGGCGGGTCTTCTTCGGCTTCGGCAGCCGCTTCGAAGGACTCGCACTTCCTTCAGAGATAAACTTCTCATACGCCTGTTGATTGAGGCGTACGACCAGCATCTTGTGGGAGGAGCCCACCTTCACGTCGTCGGATTGCGACACAACTTTCTCGGTGGAGGAGAAAGAGTTCCCCAGCAGAGTTGCCAGCTTGTTTGCCATTAAAATCTTTTGATGTAATTTCAATACAAACAGAACAGTGTTACAATATAGGACTTAGACGTAGTCCTAGGAGTACACTTTTGTTTATCTGGGTCCCTTGTGCTGATGGAGCGAGTGGTAATGCGTTGACTCCGTTGACGAGCTGACGACGGTTATCGGTTCTCTGAAGGTTTGGATTACTCGGGTGCTGGAGCTTGCTGAGAGGAGAAAGACGTTGAGTGTCTGTATCTGCCTCTCTGGTGAGATGTTCCTTCCTTGGATCTTCTCTGTCTTGTCTGGTGTAGGTCCGTTGTGGAAGAAGGAAATGATCCCTCTATTTATACCTGGGCAGGTTGGCTGCTCATGCGCGCATATGTAGGATACGCCGGTGCGTGGGGACGCCACGTGTTGATTGCTGATGGAGGCGCATAGATGACGCGCCCTGATCGAGGGGCTGACTTCTTCATACTGCTGTTGTGAGCCGGCACATAGCAGAGAAGAAGATCTTTTGTTGCTGAGATCTTGGATGAGTTGAGTCAAAGGACATGTGTCATCGACCCATGGCTCGGAGATCTCGGATTTGGTGGGGAATGATCTGGTAGGATGCGTCTAGGATTGGGCGCATGAGGAGACTTTGGCTCATAACCTTTAGGAGTCACGAACCATTCTGGGCGCATGGCTTTTGAGGCGCATGCAGGCGACTTCCCTTCTGTCTTTTGGGATCAGAGAGCAGTTTGGGGCGCATGGCTTTTGAGGTGCATGCAGAGTCTCAGATGGAGACTTTCCTTCTGTCTTTAGGGATCAGTGAAGAGTCTGAGACGCATGGCTTTTGAGGCGCATGCAGATTTGGATGCATGGCTGCAGAGGCACATGCGGGTGGTTGAGTAGCCACGTGGCAGTAGCCGTCGGAGTAAAGTCATGATGATGCTGACGTTGCCGACGCTTTGTCTTCTGAAAAAGCTGTCGACTGTTCAGACTTTGGAAGGCGTGCTGCCAACTCTGTCAGTTCAGCATTTAATGTTTGTGACATTCGATGGACAGCTGAGGGAGCACGTCGATTGGTGTTCCTCTGGGTATGGGGATGCATAGGGGCGCATCCTCTGTGATATGCTCGATTCTGAAGGGCGCATCTGTGTGATGCGCCTGAAGTCGAAGGGCGCGTGCGGCTGTTTCGTTCCTCGAGTGCTTTAAATAGCCGTTTGGCTGAATTCGAGGCGTTCGGTTCATCCATTAAATGCAAGTTCATTGCTCAGAATTCGGAGAGCCATCCACTTGGCGTGGGTTTGATCTGCCCGGCCTATAAATAGTGGCATGAAGAGAAGGTTTGCTTCTCGTTTCTCACGTACTTCCAACATGAACTTGGCTACTCGAGTGCATTCTGTTGACGAAGTGCTCCCGAGGGTGAAGATGAGACGCCATGTCGTCGTTGATGCACTTGAAGGTGACTGTTACATCCAAAAGACGGAGTCGTGGGCTTCTGAGGCAGGCGGAAGGTGCCTGTTGCATCCAAAGATAGGGATGCTCGGGCCTCGTCTCCGTGTTCCGGAAGGGCCGTAGATCGGAATGGCGGTGCTAGGCTCTTTCTTCCTTCAAAGTGGGTGTTGCCCACTCTGGTTGTGTTGAAAGCTGCTCCTTTAGCCGTATTTCGATTACGGTCTTCCTTGGTCTTTGGAGGCTCTTTCGAGGCCTCCCCTGGCCACAGATTTGCGGTGCTCTTCACTTCCTCGGTTCCAGCCAGAGGGTTAAATGCTTTTAGTCGAACCATTTATCAAGTGAGCCTGGCTGGAAGAGCGGCACATAACTGGGCTGCTGAAGGGATGCACATAACTGGAGATGCACATAACTGAGCTGCTGAAGGGATGCGCCTTGCTGAGGGCGCATGGTGGATGTGCCCGGTTGAAGGCACATGGTGATGCTGCGCCTGACTGGTGGCGCATGGTGGCTGCTGGCCGTAGACTTAGGATCTTTTCTTTGTAGAAGTTTTTCCTTTGTATAGCCTTCTCTAGACATGTAATAGACTTATATGTGAAATAAAAGTTCTCTTTCCATGTCTATATTTGTTGCTTTTGCTGTGAAGTATTTTGTCCGAGCTCTGGCGTATGTAGTGTCTGGCGCATGGGCCTTCTGGTTTGTGAAATTCCATGCTTCTACACTAGGGTTAGGGTTTTAGGTGTATCTAATGGCTAGCAATGAATCAAGGCTAATGGGTGGCCTAGAATCTATGGCTCTTTCCTACTTAAGTTGCAAACCACCCTCTTAGCTAAACATGACTCAAACCACATCCAATACTAACTAATTCTCAATGTGGCTAACTAGGCTAGCTATGACTAAT
>JANAVB010008915.1:0-65055 GCA_029216955.1 Iris pallida | reverse complement strand
GGAATGAGATTGGGAAATAAATAATCCATGCGCCTGAGGAAGAGATTGGGAAATAAATAATCTCATGCGCCTGAGGAATGAGATTGGGAAATAAATAATCCATGCGCTGAGGAATGAGATTGGGAAATAAATAATCATGCGCCTGAGGAATGAGATTGGGAAATAAATAATCTCATGCGCCTGAGGAATGATTGGGAAATAAATAATATCATGCGCTGAGGAATAAGATTGGGAAATAAATAATCCATGCGTTGAGGAATAAGATTGGGAATAAATAATCCATGCGCTGAGGAATGAGATTGGGAAATAAATAATCTCATGCTCTGAGGAATGAGATTGGGAAATAAATAATCTCATGCGCTGAGGAATGAGATTGGGAAATAAATAATATCATGCGCCTGAGGAATGAGATTGGGAAATAAATAATATCATGCGCCTAAGGAATGAGATTGGGAAATAAATAATCTCATGCGCCTGAGGAATGAGATTGGAAAATAAATAATCCATGCGCTGAGGAATAAGATTGGAAAATAAATAATCCATGCGCTGAGGAATGAGATTGGGAAATAATAATCTCATGCGCCTGAGGAATGAGATTGGGAAATAAATAATCTCATGCGCTGAGGAATGAGATTGGGAAATAAATAATCTCATGCGCCTGAGGAATGAGATTGGAAATAAATAATCCATGCGCTGAGGAATAAGATTAGGAAATAAATAATCCATGCGCTGAGGAATGAGATTGGGAAATAAATAATCTCATGCGCCTGAGGAATGAGATTGGAAAATAATAATCTCATGCGCTGAGGAATGAGATTGGGAAATAAATAATCTCATGCGCTGAGGAATGAGATTGGGAAAAAATAATCTCATGCGCCTGAGGAATGAGATTGGGAAATAAATCTCAGCGTTGCCGAGACTTCATGGCGCATGGCCTCCCGGCGCATGGCCTCCCGGGCGCATGGGGTTCCCGGCGCATGGGTTTCATCGTCCCCAAACAGCAAGTTCAGCCATGAAAGTCCTAAAAACTTGCTATGGCCATAACTTCCTCATCCGAAGTCGAAATCAAGCGAAACAAAAGTCAAAACTGAATAAAATTGAATTCTCTACAACATGGAACTATTAGTTTTCGGAAATAACCAAGTTTTAGAGATCAAAACCAAGAAAAACCGAAAATGTATCAAACTTAGATCTACAACAAATAAGCCATGGAAATTGAAAATGCTAAGTACTAAAGAGACTTAGAATCAAATAGGAAAGATGATGGAACAATAAAAATAGGGATCCATCAAGAAGCAAGTTGGCACTTGCCTTGCTCTCTTAGGTTGGTGGGAGAGTTATGAGGAAGAAGAAGAGTAATGAAGAGAGAGAAAGGGTTTGGGGATTTAAATGAAGGAGTGGTGGTAGGTGGGGGTTTATTTCGGTTCATGATGAACCAACATAATTAAACCAATCTGAGCCGAACCCCTAGCAAAGCTAAAGCAGAGTATAAAAGCAGAAAGTAAAGTGCAGAAATGAAATTGTAGGAAATTAATTAACATGAAATTAAAAGAATTTAAATAAAGAGCAATACATGATAAATATTAAATGAATACATTCCAGCAGTACATGTATTTAGATACGTATTCTGGGAACGGGAAGTGACAAAAATAGTGACCTTTTAGGACAACAAAAAATCATTCTAAAAAGTGCTTTTATCGTCCTAAATATTATTTGGGACGACAGTTGGGACGGATTCAAACGGTGCTATTAGGGTGGCGTGGCAAAAGCTTAAGGGACGAATTTTGCCGTCCTAAATACTGTTAAGGGACTGATAAAATAGGTATTTGTAACGGATAGTGTCCGTCCTAATAATTTAGGCAAATGTCCCAAAAGAATATAGTTCACTTTTAGTACAGTACAACAGATCCGTCCCAAAAAATTATAGCAGTTCTAGTTCTTATGGAATTATTGATTCCTTGATGTGCATACAAAACATACACTCAAAAAATTATAACAGTTGTTCCAGTTCTTATGGAATTATTGATTCCTGCTGTGCATACAAAACATACACTAAAAATAAAAAATTACAACAGTTGTTCCAGTTCTCATACATATATAACAAAAACCATATATAATATTTAAGCTCAATGCATATTGTATCTATGGAAGGTATTAGCAAAAAAAAGTTTTCATACAACATCATTACATGCTATATCACATTGTTTACAAAATGAACACAAAGCGTCTTACATCATTTAGATGTCCTCCCATGATTCATAAAATGAACACAAAATTGGAGAAATTATTAAGTGTTCATCTCCATCATTTACAAAACAAAGTCTAAAACTTTTCACATCGTTAAGCATTATCTACCAAAAAGAACCCAAAATGATTTTCCATTAAGTGGCATCTCCCACCTTTTATAAAATCAGCTAAACTCATTTGATGGACCTGCAAAAAAAAGTAAGAAACTAGTCATAATTCAAAGTGATGTTATAATTTTCGCTCATTCAAAGTTATAATTCAAAGTGATGTTATAACAGAAGAAAAAAAATCAAGTAACAGAAGAAAAAAAACTCAAATTTCCAAATATTTCATGATGAACACTGACTCATGGCACTGACTCATGGCAACACTCAAAACTGCAAAGCTGACTGCAATCCTTATATGAAAAGGCGTATTACATCAGTTCAAGCATTTGAGCACCAAGATTCAGGCACTAGACTAATAAAATAAGGTACATATGCCTCCCATAAGATGATTACATACTGGAAAAAAAAAATACAAGATTGTATATTGAGAATCTAGCATAACATATTGTGGACATGTCAAAATTAGATTGCAAATATCAAATTGCTATATGACCAGATGTTATTCTAGACTAGTATACCCAAGAGAAAACACAATTATAGGAAACTATTCACTCAAAAAGAAAGTGTAGACGAGAGACTAACCTTATCTTTCTTAATGAGCTTACACCCTTCAATAGCACCACAAATGTGAAGGTTAAATACAAGGAGCCTGAGTCCCTGACCTTTTTACTAAGCTTGATGGCAGCATTGCAATAAGCTTCAGCTTCCTAGAAAACTGAGTCAAAACAAGTTGGATCAGCTAAACATGCAGACACCAATCAAATAAGTGAAATAAAATGAACATATAGTTTCATTGCTTCAATATAAAAAATATTTATTCCAATTATAAGGCATTTGTTGTATAGTAAACGACCATATAAATAGACTTACATTACTTAATATAAAAAAGATGGTTCAACATTACAATTATAATACTTTTTCAAAGCTTCCAACATTGTTCTGGCCTGATCCAAGTTACGCAAAACCTGAAGATAAATTATTTACTATTTGATGGAAATAACCACTAGCAGCTCTTGTATCGAAAACTATGATTTCAAATACTTAAAGCACATTGGTATATAATACAAGGCCATCAGAAAATTACTTCAAGAATTATATTGTACCAATAAAACATTATGAGAACAAGAAACCAAGTTTCACACCTCAGACTAAAGGAGCCCCAATTTAGCAATTTCATAGATAAATAACATTGGTAACATATCAGTCAACTTGAGGCAAGGTAAAAATTGGAAAAGTCTGTGCAAGCCATGAATACATTTATATTTCCCTTATAGTGGAAAATTGTTCTCCTTTATCAGACTAATCATGTCAGTGTTAATATTACACAACCCACTTGCGCTTAGAAACAATAGACTATCAAATAACTTAGAATTTTGTCTTCAATGAGCTGAATTACAAAGTTCAGATGAGGTACAATGATGCAAAATTGTGCCAAGCTTTCCAGACCAAGAAATATGCACACATATCATTATTAGTCAGTTGTTTACTTCATATATTGACTCCAAATCTGGAGTATGGCCTTTCTCTTGCTGATGTTTAAAAAATCTGCACATAAAATTTATCTTGTGGTTATGTCTAGTCGACATCACGAAACCAGTTTCATGATGCTTCACCAAAACATGAACACATGTATGCTACAACATACGCTAGTGTCCATGCTTGTATCGAGTTGTATGCATGTTGTTGGAAAAACCTTTTTGCATAGGTGAAATGATTTTGTGTCATTATCCAATGACACAATCAATAAGTCTGAAAATATCTCAACTACCCAATAGCTTCCTGTAGCACTTACCTGAAGGAGCAATTTCATAGTAAGCTAAAGTAACCATCTGGACCATAAAAAATTCAAATGTCCATAATATGATATATTCATGATCTTTATAGGCACTCTCTCGAGTCACAACATATAGCATCCATAATTTATTAGTAGAACTCAGAGATCGCCTAGGAGATTAAACCAGCTCATCATCTTCACCTTTCTCTAGACAAGGAAAAAATAAGCTAACAAACTAATAAAACTCCCAATTAGGATACACTCAAGGCAATAATGAGTAATGTAATGTCCCTCCAACTCGGCTCAAAAGCATCATCATGTACACAATGAATAAATAATTGTCCTGCTGAAGTACCAGGCCATCCCCTAATAATATATCAGAATATAAAAGTGAGATATCTCAGATATAACCAAGCTAGCAACAAAAGTAATATATCAACTATCAGTATGTAAAAAACTTTTTACAAGGGCAACATTCTCTCAAATTTTGAGTTTTGAAAAAGAATTCAGGAAAGAAAATACATTTTAAATTGAAATTGAAAAATTAAAACCAAAGGAAGAAGATCAAGAAAGAAGAATAGGTATGAGAGTCGAACCTAGACATATAATATATAATATATATATATATTATATATATATATATATTATATATATATATATATATATATATATAAATTTAAAAAAAGCCTATATACAATATATATATATATATATATATATATATATATATATATATATATATATATATATATATATATATATATATATTAGGTTTTAGCTAGTAAATAAATTATAGTGGATGTTTTAAGATTGCCTACTACTTTTCAAAAGCTGCTAGCCTCCCATCTCCTTTCACAAAATGCCTCAAAAAAGGATTACATTTTCAATTTTTTATAAGATGTTACACAGCAGTTTTTGGAATTGCTTCTCAAAAAATTAAGCAGAAGCAGCAACATCGGCAACGATAAGTGATTCCAAACCCTACCTAAGTTGAACCTAAAGCATATCATTTTTCCTCTCTTATGTCAAACATGTCTAGCACGAGCTACCTATGGTAAATGTATCCATTTAATTATTTTTAACTCTTTGGAACCTATTCCTTGGCTAAACATGCAAATTAAGTCCCATAATATATTTGTAGTCTGTGTATACTAGTCTTTTCACAAGAACAATAACCTTTCATCATGACTCACATATGGGTCGATTTAGTGGTTCACATATAAGTCTAAAAGTATAATCTTGTTCAAATTCTGCAATCAATAAGGCTTTTAAGCAGAAGGAATAAAATGATATGTTTGTTGATATCATGTCATTTAGTTGCATCTAAATAATGTGTGCTCAACATTCAAATTTTTAGAAGTTAAATTATGTAAACTTTGGTAAAAAAAAAGTCCAATGACATACAATGACAACTTTTTGGCTATCATGTCCTAAAAATGGCCCAAAAACCTCTAAAAAATCACAAACATCAAGTAATATAATGTCAAATTTAGTGGGTATTTCACCCTAAAATTATACCCAATTTTGTTGATTGGGTTCCAGCCTTACCAATTTTAAATTCAAGAACATGTCAAAGAAATTTGGAGGAAATGTCCAAAATAGCAAAAAAAAAAAAAAAAAAAAAAAACGATGGCAACTTTTGTGGGCATTATTCCCTAAAATTAGCCAAAGAAGATCAAATACATCAAACAATGTTGTGTAAATCAAATTGGTGGATTCAATCTTGGACAATATGAGTGGTGACGAGCTCTAAGTTGTCGACAGATACGAAAGATTCGTAGAGGTGCCCACATTTGCCAGCCGCTAGCTCTCTCCCTTGTTACACTCCTTACGAATGAAGCAATCATCAAAACCCTAATAAATAGAAAAAAAATCAAGCAAATCAAAATGAAATAAAGAAAACCCTAAAATTACTCGATTTAGAGGAGGATCTTCTGGGAGTCGGGATGGAGATCCGCCTACTTGGTGTCGTCAGTAGCCGAAGACTTGCCGGTGCTGTAATGAAATAGTTATTGTGGTTGTTGGAATTTGAACAGCTGATTATGCTAAAATTAAGGGAAGAATTGTTGTTGGTGATTTTGGAAGGGAGAAGTAGAAGTGAAAGCCATTCTTCAACCTAATGTGCTATCCAGAAAAGAGGAGTTCTAAGAGTAAGGGAAAAAAGATTTCCAAAAAATTTGGTTTAGGCCGCCAAATAATTGTCATTTCCGCTGAGATTATTTGAGACGGTCTCAAAATTTATTTGGAACGAAAAATATTAATAGTCGCAAATAAGAGGTCCATCTTCCAATCTGTCACCAATAAATTTATTTTTTGTTACAAAAAATATAGCAGTCCCAAATAATAATTTTTTAGGACGTTTAAAACTAGCGTTCCTGAAAGTGTTGTCCCAAAAGCCAACTTTTTTGTAGTGGCGCGCCGCGTGCGCCGAGCACCCGTTCCCCACGTGCCGTGGGCCAGTTTTGTGCCCGCATGCCTGCACTCCTTCCCCGCATGAGGTGCGCCCGTTCTCCGTACGCCGTGGGCCAGTTTTTTATGTGTCTACGTGCCTTATTTGCTTAGCCTGACCCGTTGTGCCTAGGCACATGAGACCACGTGACCTATGCACCTATTTGTTGGGCTTCACACTTTTTGATTTCTCTGACATGCGCATGTCTTGTCCCATGAGTCTGATTTGATACTTATCTAGTTTTGATGAGTTTATTGATTTGACTTTGATTTTATGTCCAGACCTTGTGTCCTATGAGAAGACCCGGACTATGTGTCATGTGTGACTTCTGTGTCACAAGGGGTCCATGTGACTTTCTGACTTGACCGTGTTCCTGACTTGGTGTTTCTGATTTGAATACCTGTATACGTGTCGGTACCTTTTCTAAGTGTTTATTGAGATACAATATTAGTGTGCACTGCGGTGCTATTAATGAATGCACTGAGGTGTGACTCTTCGTGCTAAGTGATCCTTCGTATTATATGTCAATACATGCATCCCTTCCAGCACATGGTAATTGGTTAGTAATATATTGAATGTTTGCTTAATGCATTATACTAAATATGGATCTAGATTTGGGACTTTTTGAGCCGAATGCAGAATATGCTTATGGTACACATACTGTGGTAAGCCATTTAGGAGGATGATCATATGACCACGACATGTGATTCCAAGATCAATATAGGGTTAATCTAAGTAACTTAAATCGGTAGAAGCATTAGAAGGAAACAGAATCTCGAGATCGTACGTTACCAGCCACCCTAGGCCCTATCATGATGTGTCGGATTGGCCGCCACGGATATTGTTTAATCTGCCTATAGTGGATGACAATATCCAACTCCTATGTGCTATGTGTTATATGTTCCGCACGGTAGCCTTTCGGGAGACCAGTGCATAATCAATGTTCTATGGGTTTATAGTAGATTGGCTAGCCCTGCTTGGATACGATATGATCTGAGGATTCCTGTATATTTGCATTACTGGGATAACCCAGAAAAATCATAGAAAGTCATAGGATTGATTGGCTGCTTGTAAACTGACTTGCTTGTGATATGTTTCTTCTGTTAGTAACTGAAGAACATGGACTATCGTGAAGCGTAGTCCAATTCATGTCCTTGTTTACTTGTTGGGTTGTACTATTGTGCTGTGATAGTCTATGGACCGAAATTGTGACCAGAAGCCGTTAACTTGACCATGATTATAGTATGTATCTTATCTCGGTACGATATTGGTACCGTTTGTCCTTGTTTGGTTGTAAGGGTACCGTATTATCTCGATGATATGAGCCTATAACTCATGAACCAAGTCTTAATTTACTCTTTGGGTTCTGTCCTATTCATTATGTGCTTCCTTGTGGTACTTGCTATTCGGGGTCTGATCCCGCTGGTTTTGTTTGGCCAGATCTCGTAGCAGTGCCATAGGATCCAGCCTTCCACCCGAACAATGGTGCACACCAGGAGTATGGGCATCAAGGACCATGAGTGGGTTTCTTCTTCACCGCTCTAATATTTTTATTTTGTACTTAGCATTTAGCTATTGGCACCTTTTAGTCGGCTGTTCAGGACATTAGTTTCCATTTACGTAATTGTAATTAAATCAGACTACAGCTGACTATAGTAATGTACTATTGACTCTCGGCACTAACTCATTATTTTGCGTAGCTAGTCTCATGAATTATTTTGATAAAGCATCGGGGACGCCTTACTGCTTTGTCTTATATGATTATTATTTACTGTTTTTGCTTTGATTGATTGAGACATAGATGCTCTGTGACACCATAGGAGACCTGATTGTAGCATGCACCCCCTAGTCTCTTGACAGCCACAATCACCGTATGATATCTTTGTACCTCATACGGGATAGCTGGCCTAGTCCATCTCCGTATTTCTATAATGGACGTGACAGAGAGAGAGAGAAAGAGAGGAGGAGGGAGAGAGAAATGAGTGAGAATCAGTGAGAATGGCAGTTTAACTCGTATAAACTCTTTTTCAAACAATCACAGTCATTGTATCGAAATACAATGGTTAAAATGACATATATGGGTTGTTTTTTCACTCAAAGCAGTTTTGGCGGTATACTGGTGGTATAACCCAGAAAATTAATTTGTGAGAAAATCTAAGATTTTGGGTGTTGATCTACTCATTACTAACCAAGGTACATGGCAGTGCCATAGGTCTCTACCGGTCTTAGAGAATCGACCTACATGCTCGAATCAAAATTTAAACCAAGGAATCATAGCTTGTTACATAAGTCATTATTTAATTTAGAAAAATTCTATCAGTATCGCACGAGCTATCTAATGTGACAAGCGACACATGCTAATCGAAAAAAAACAAAAAATGTCAAGTCAGGAAAAATGAACCAAATAAAAGCTCGCCTTATGAGGATTATGTCATACTATTAGCATGCCCCTATTAACGTATAACCTGAAAATCTCCAACTCTCGATTAGGATACGAAATCATGAAATACAAGAAAATACAAAATATGATAGAGATACTAGAAAACATATGTATATCCATAAAAATACCAGTACTAGGAAATAAGTGTTACACCTTTTGATCTTCAAATTGGATCATAATTTTCTAGAAAAATTGCTTAGACAGAGAGTCCACATTGATCTTGTTTATGGCCTCGTCTTCAATATAGATGAAGTGCATAAAATCTTCTAGCTTCACATCCGCCTTCTTGCGATACATATCAGTAAAAAAATCGATGTCACGACCCGCTCCCAAATAATTAGGTACAAGAACGTGAGTACGTCCAGCCTACGTCGCGGCGGTAGTACACTATCTTTACCTCAATCATCTCATTTAACCAACATAACATATAATCATCATAATTCACAGATAAACTAAGCTAACTCATTCACAGAAGATATAACGAAGGATAATATAGGAAAGAAATATCGTCCACTAATATCCAAATAAAATTTCTCTATAATCTAACAAGTTTCAGATAATCCTCAAATCGATAAGTATGTGCCATAAAAAGTGCCCCGAGAATAAACCTGGTCAATTAGAAGCTAAAAGGAAACTAGGACTAAAACTGTTAATTGAAAATATTAAGGGATAACTAGAATTAGCTCTATCATGTCATCCTATAGCTGGTCACTTGAGTTGTCCACATCTTCCACATGGCTCCATATTGAGTAGGGCACAAGTTCTCGCTTAAAATGTCAACATACAGTCAAGTGTGTAGAAGCATGAAAAATAAGCAGTAGACATGACGCTCCTAGCGAAATATACTACATGGTTAGCCTTATAAGCTGCAGTGGACCGGGTACCCGAACAAGGCAACAATCTCTTATCATCCAGCCTACGTCCCTAGAAAACAACATTATCAGGGATTACTTCAGAGAGATTTCATGTTTCTTTCGTGGTGAACCTCCAACGTTAGACACCACACCTACAGACGTCGCCATTATAATTTTTAAGTTGACAACTATGTTAGTACAGTTAATGGTTGCCACTTAATAGAAATTGAAGAGTACGACCCACGATATCTAACATCCCCAAAGAGTATCTATCAAATCTTTTGAGGAGAATGAAAAGCTATTTTCCTAGCAAAGGAGAACTTATGTTGATCATCTACCAACAAATATTGTGCCCTTGTGCCTCAACAAAACAAGTGGTTCTCTTCAGTGGAGGTTGTTACCATACAAGAGATCCAATCGGTTACCGATGTAGGGAGACATATATAGTCGTTAAGCCCTCATTTCTCGTCTTAGTACAACATGGAGGAGACATGTAAAATTGTTAAGCCCCTATTTCCCACATGATGGCCCTAGTTTGCTGCCAATGTGGACGAGAGATGTACATCCGTCAAGCTCCATTTTTTTATGATGGCCCTAATTTGCTGATAACATGGTGAGACTCTTGCCATCGTAAAAAACGAAGAAAAGAAAATAGAAAGAATTTTACTAACTTTGCTTTCAAGGATTACAATTGAGGAAGTACAACAAAACCCTAACAACGAGTATTCGTAGTACGAGAATAAGATCTGAAAAAGTGTGACGATAGAGATCGAGTACTATAGTAATTCTTTTACTCCGTTGATGATCTACTAGCTAAGTACAATTGCACTCTCTCCGGCTCACTGGCAAGAAGAATGGCGACTGGACTCAATTTTGCTCTCTTGTATGCTGCATTTTTGTATATGTATATCAGCTTGTCCATTCGTCCCTTCGTGCCTTCATCCATGTAAGGAAAGTACATGTTTCTCTATTTATAACCATCCTTACTGGGAATGACTAAGCTCGCCTAGGGCATTGATGGGGTGAAATCTGGTGCGAAAAAGAAGAAATTTGAGTTCATACAACTACCTGCTACGGGGTGTGCATATTTGAACCAAACCGATCAAATCGAACCAAATCAAATCGAATTCGTCAGTTTTTAACCGAATCGATGGTTCGGTCGGATTGGTTCAACTGGGCCTTTTAAAAAATTGACCGATTTGGTTCGATTCACGGTTTGATTATTCCAAAAATTGCTTAAACCGAACCAAACCGAACACAGTTAGTAATAATATAAATTTAGGTTTATATGATATGCGGTCCAATTATCCCTAATCTATAAAGAGATGAGAGATCTCACGGTTTGGGATGCTTACTCTTTTTTAGACTTTAGAATATATTGGAGGCGGCTATTGCCTGCTCATATTGTCATCTAACTCTCAAAACCGATTAGCCGAACCGATCCAAACCGAACCAAGTCAGTCGATTTCCAAACTGTACCGATCAATTGGCTAGTTTGATTTGACTGTAATTATTTTCAAACCGATTAACTTCGGTTCGATTTCCATTATGACCAAATAAATTGACCACCGACCAATGCACACTCCTACCTGCTACAGTCGTTAAACGTATGGCATGGTTAGCTTGACACGTGGCATTGATTAGGCGATAACTGCTGCAGAGATTTGGAGAAATTCCTACAAAATTGGCTCGTAATAATCGTTTGAGACAGTTGTGAACCACTACCAAAATACAGGCAATTAGCGACGGCTATTTAGCGACGGATTTTTTCTGCCGTAATTAGCAACGAATTTTTGACAAATCACCAACGGATTACCGACGAGAAGTTGATAAATGTTTATTTTTATTTTAAGGGTGAGAAAAGGTCGCCAGTCCGTCGCTACGACGTCGGAGAAATAGCGACGAATTTACATTCGTTGCTATGCAGTCGAATATTTGGTGGAAAATGTTGGAAGAAGTGGCGGGACAAATTTATGACTACGTAGCGACAGATATTCCGTCGGCAGTCATCTAGTATAGCATCGGCTTATCGATGGATATTATGCGTCGCTAGTCTGCCGCTAAATGTATGACCCTGACGTAAATTGAAACGACGGAAGGAATTTTTATTCCCCCCAAATTTCACTCTCTCTTCTTTTCTCTCTCTCCCGCGGCTCTCTCCCAAAGGCGATCAGCGTTCCTCCGGTGGCTCTCTCTATCCAGGTAATCTCTCTCTCTCGCGATGGTCGGGGGTTGTGGGTGGGGGGGGGGGGCAGCGGGGCGTCGGGGGCATCGATGGGGGTACGGCTGGTGGCAGCGAGGGGTGGGGGTTGGGGGTGCGCGCGTGGTGGGTTTAGGTGATGGCGGAGGTGACGAAGAAGATGGTGGTAGTTTTGTCGGTCGGGGCTGCAGGGGGCGACGTGGGTTGTGGGTGGCGGGGGGCAACGGGTCGGGACAGGGGGTCAGGAGGGACAGCGGGTAGGAGCAGCAGGGGGTTGGAGGGTGCGTGGGTTTAGGTGATGACAGAGGTGACGGAGAAGATGGTGGTGGTATTGTTGGTCGGGGCGACGGGGGCGACGGTGGTTGTGGGTGGGGGGGCCTCTACTGCTATGATACACACACAGCTATGGCACTCATCACCCCTCTCTATTTCTGTAATATATAGTATATATATATATATGTATGTTGACATAATGCAATATAGGTATGCATGTTAGATAATGCAATGTAGTGAAATATGAATGCAATGTATCAATCCAAGTATGCAAGCATGTATGTTATAAAGGTGTAAATACAATATAATGAGTGATATGAATATGATATGCAAGTACCTATGTATGCATGTAGGTAAGCTAGTGTATTGGTAATATAGGCATACATGAATGTATATATATATATATATATATATATATATATATATATATATTATATATATATATATAATATATATATACATATGTTATGTTGTATGATAGTTAGTAATTGAATAAGGCTTGATTTCATATTGGTTTAGTGTTGTATTGGTATAGGTATGCTTACCTATAGGCTAATTAGCGACAGATTTTTATTTTAACGATGGATTTTTAGCTATGGCTATTTAGCGATGGATTTTTCGTCGAAATTAGCGACGGACATTCGACAAATCACCGACGGATTACCGTCGAATATTTTACGGGAAATGTTGGAAAAAGTGGCGGGACAAATTTACGACTACGTAGCGACGGATATCGGACTATCGCTATCGGTATCGGACTATCGATATCGGTATCGAACTATTGGTAGCGGATCCACCTCCTTGACCGTATGTACTTAGTATCGATCGTAGCAGATTAGTATCGGTATATCGGTTTGGTATAGGTCGTATCGGATGGTATTGACCTTAGCAAATTGGTATCGTCCTATCCGATATGTATCGGCCGTATAACCAGGAATCGATTCGGTATCGGCCGTATCGGATATGTATCGGCCGTATCAGATTAGCATGGAGGAAGATTTAGTAACAACTGTACTTAGATTTTTCTCTTCTCGAGCTAGAATACCATTGCAAGAGAGTCACGAGAGAGTACAAAACCTCATAGATATTGATGTTTACGAGAGTGATTGGCCAATTACAGTAACATACATGCCGTATTTTCCATCATGAAAGGAGAGATTGAAGGCAATAACATACAGAGTTGTATTTCGGAAGAAGAACTCCTATAAACTCTTTGTTCACAAAGCAAGCTATAGAGAATACAGAACAAGTATCGAGTTCATAACCTACTTCGCAAGAGAAGTATCTTACTGTTCTATATCAGATCAGCCTGAGATAACTGAGAACATTAAGATATTTGTCTTGCGAAGTAGGTTATGAACTCGATACTTGTTCTGTTTTCTCTATAGCTTGTTTGTGAACAAAGAGTTTATAGGAGTTCTTCTCCCGAAATACAACTCTATATGTTATTGCTTTCAATCTCTCATTTCCTAATAAAAATGCAGCATGTATGTTACTGTAATTGGCCAATCACTCTCGTAAACATCAATATGTAGGAGATTTTTTTACTCTCTCGTGACTCTCTTACAATGGTATTCTAGCTCGAGAAGAGAGAAATCCAAGTACAGTTGTTACTAAACCTTCCACCATGCTAATCCGATACGGCAGATACATATCCGATACGGCCGATACCTATCGGATATGGCCAATACCGAATCGATAAGGCCAATACGAATCCTAGCTATACAGCCGATACATATCGGATATGTATCTACCAATTCGCTAAGGTCAATACCAATTTGATATGGCCTATACCAAACCTATAGACCGATACTAATCTGATGTGGTCGATAGTACATCCGACCTATATACCATCGGATCTACCAGTTACACGATTATATACTAATTCTGTTTAGTTTGTCTTACGATATAGATTTTCACATCCAATCTGTGATGGATCATTATTTCGTTGATCGTACATGGATGTACAAACGTTAACACGAGAGCAGAATTGGTATGAGTGACGATTTTCAGGCAGGCGTGGAAGTGTTTCTTAAGTATGCCATGAGCAAAGCTCAGTACATGGACGGTAATAAAATCAAGTGTTCATGTCGTAATTGTCGCAATAGACGTTACGAAGAAGTGGTGATTGTAAGAGATCATTTGACCCGTAAGGATTCGTACGTGATTACGGCCTGTGGTTATCGCAAGGTGAACTATATATGGAAAGACAGGTTGCGAATGCTGCTACTTATGCTTTTGATGATAATGCTGCAACGAATTTTGTCATCGAAGACGACGAATGCTCTATTGATTATGGAGACCTGCAGAACCTTGCACGAGATATGGTGTACGACGCGACAGAGCCTAATTTTAATCCGGAGGATCCTAATCCCGAGGCAAAGGAGTTCTATGATATGTTTCAGGATGCAAAAACTTCTCTATATCCTGGTTGTGAGACTCATTCCGTACTGTCAGTAATG
Source organism: Iris pallida (assembly GCA_029216955.1). Taxonomy (NCBI): domain Eukaryota; kingdom Viridiplantae; phylum Streptophyta; class Magnoliopsida; order Asparagales; family Iridaceae; genus Iris; species Iris pallida. Next base: position 50,249 of record JANAVB010008915.1, on the reverse strand, counting down.
ATACGGTACCGCATCATGTCCCACCCCAGCAGCAGGATATACCCCGCCAGGGTAGGGCTTTTGTGATGGCTGCCGAGGAAACCCACCTACAGGCGATGGATAGGAGGTTAGGTCTTGTTCCTTCCTTTTACCTGTTTCTTTCCACCTATTGATTGATGATTGTTTTCTTAGTACCTTTAGTTTGCATATGTGATGATCATGCTAGATAAATAGAACACTATAATGAAGACTATAATAACATGATACTGTAGAGACTAAACCATGCACGTTTGTTCCTATTTCCTAGAATTGCATGTTGTATAACTTTGGATAGAATTTAGTAGACTTTGTTTGTTGGGGGCTTGACCTAGAGAAGAGTACAACCAATTTGAATTTTGAGGATAAAATTTTTCTAAGGGAGGTAGGATTGTAACTGCCTATTTTAAAAAATGAGGGTAATTTTGAACTTTTATAAAATTGATTATTTAATAATAGGTTTAAATCATGTTATTGATTTATTGGTGATTTTGATTATTTTAATTTAATTAAATTAGTATTTTGTGATTTTGTTCTTTGGCTAGTGTAACCTTATAGCTGCTTAGCCTAGAGACTAACTATGACCATGGAGGCCTAACCCATGTGACTAGATTAGCTAACTATCACTTTTTAGTCTAAGAATATTTTGGTCATTTTGTGACTTTTAAAATATTTAGGATTTTGATTAATTGGTGAATTTTAGAATATTTTAATAATATTTAAATTGATGTATTATGATTTTGGTCATTTTTTATATTTTAATATTTTGAGAATTTTTATATTTTAATATTGTATTTTTGGGTTTAGTTTGATCGTGTTTGAGTTTTGGCTCATTTCGACCTGTATTAGTGACCCGGGTAGCTTAGAGTTGGGACACAGAGTTTAGCTAGACATGGCCCATAAATCCCACTATTAGTATAGTACATTTAGACTAATCCCATATGACTTAATTGGTCCATTTGATTATTTAAACTTGACCCTTTTAGCCCCAAACTTCTACATAAGACAAAATTGACTCAAAGGGGCCTTGGAGGGCATTTTGGACATTTGCCAAATGCCCCCAAACTCCTTAAACCTGGCCGAAAGCAAGGAGACCCCTCTCCACTTTTTCTTCACATCTTGCTCTTTTTCTTCTTCTCCTTTGAGAGTTCCTTCCCAAACTAAGCCAAAACCCTTTGATTTCAAGCCCAAAGTAAGTCAAATCTCTTCCATTTCTCTAGATCTCTCTCTAATCTTGGTGCTAACCCTTGTTCGTCTCTCATGTGTGGATTTTATCTAGGTAGAACCTAGCATGGAGGGGTTGGAAGCATAGATTTGGCTCTTGACCCAAAAAGAACTAATTTTGGGGCTTTTCCTTGGTATTCCAACTTCCAAGAGGTAAACGCTAACTCTAACTCTTGTAATTGCTCCTAATTAGTGTCATTTGTATATTAGAGGATGCCCGAGGTGTAGGATAATCCTTTAGAAGTGGTTTGGAACCCATTGGACTCAATTTGGGACTTTTGACCTAGGTTTAATGTCAATTTTAGGAAAAATCCAAAATTGACCTGTTTGGGTGTTGCCATAGCCTAATTAGACCTAATTAGGTTAGTTTGGTTGAGATTAGGCTAGGTACGTGTCCATATTTGGATACGTGGGATCATTTTGATAGAAATCATAAAATAGGCTTTTTCGGAATTTTTGGGTTCCAACACACGGGTAACTTTTTGCACCGACACTAGAATCGGCAAGTTAGTACTTAGAATATGTTCTAATCAATTTAGAACTTGTGGGTAGAGTTTGGGTCGAATTCGGATATATTTGGTGTCCGTATCACGCGGTATCGCGAATCAGACCCCAAAGTCGCCAGAATAGCCATTTGGCCATTCGGGCCTCGTTTTTGTTTCTGCTCGTGTGCGTAAGTTAGATTGCTTGTGTGGGGCATGTCTAGGCCCTAGGGTAGAATTGCAAGGATTGGATATTCTGATAAGGTTTTGGGTCGTTTAGGAATATATGTATATGTGTATGTATATGTGTGTATATTATACGGGAAGTGTGTTAGTGTGTGGTAGTAGTGATGGTGCTGGTAGTGTGTGTATGGTGGTAGTGGTGGTGTGGTAGTGGTGGTGTTGGTAGTATATATGCATGTATATATGTATGTGTGTGTGTGGGTGTTCATGGATAGATAGATAGATATATAGATATGTAGATGAGAGATAGATAGATAGATAGATAGATAGATAGATAGATAGATAGATATATATATAGGTGTATATATATAGGAAAGAAGAAGAAGTAGGTGTTGCAGCAACTGCAGTAGCAGTGGCAGCATGCAGCAGTAAGAGCAGCAGTAGCAGCTGCAATAGCAGCAGTAGCAACAGCTTAAATGCTGCTTTTAGCAGCAGTATTAGCAGCAGGGTGGCTGCACTAGACAGCCACCAAATCCCCCTTCCCATATGTGTGTGTGTGTTATTGGTTAGTGTTAGAGGGTTAAGTAGTGGTGTATATATATAGGTATATATATAGTGGGTTAGATAAGTTAATAGATAGTATTGGTATCTTGAAGTTAGATGGTATGCTAATAAGTAGGATATGTTATGAGTTTAGATAATGATTAGTAGGTAATAGATGTGAGTATTCTATATAGTTAGTGTATGGTGTTAGAGTCTTGGGTTTTGGATACCAAGTTAGTATTAGAGATAGGATACTAGTTAGCTATGTTAGTGTGGTATCTTAGGATACAAATGATGGTATCTTAGGATTTACCTTTACCTTCAAGGTAAATGAGTTTTACCTTTAGCAAGGTAAGGTATCAAGATACCATGGTATGGTATCGAGATACTAGGGTAAGAGTTAGAATACCTTGGTAGGGTATTGGGGGTCTCATAGAGTGAGGGTAAAGTAGGTTACGGTATTGGTTATAGGCTAAGGCGAAGAGTTTACCCTGGTAGGATAATAAGGTAAGGTTAAGGTAATACCTTACAACTAAGATATGAGATAATATGTTTAAGATATGGTTAGAATTAGGATAGTTTGGTTGGTAATGGTTAGAAATAGGGTAAGTGACTTAGGGTTGACCCGTTTGACCATGGTTGACCGTTTTGACTAAAAGTCAACCAAAAGTCAACTTTAGCCTAAAATTGACCAAAACTTGATCAGAGTTGACCAGTTGACCAAAAGTCAACTGTGAGTCAACCATTGACCTAGTTTGACCTAGAGTTGACTATGAGTTGACCAGGGTTGACCGGTTAACCAAAAGTCAATTGTAAGTCAACCTTTGACTTAAATCGACCCATTTTAACTTTGTTTGATTTGTCTTGACTTAGTTTGACTTTGTTAGGCCTAGTATGACTTAGATTAACTTTGTATAATCTAGATTGACTTAGTTTGACCTTATTTGACTTAGATTGACTTTGTTTGACCTTGTTTGACTTAGATTGACCTAGTGTGACTTAGTTTGGCTTGGTGTGACTTAGTATGACGTTTGACCTAGATTTCATAACATATACTAGAAATTATGCCATACATTGTTAAACCCTAATTAACTCATGATACCTCATCTTTAGGTCTGTGATTTCACTTTGAGCCAGATTACACAGTTGACATATTTCTATCCGATCTTAGGCGAGTACATTCTCTGATAATATTTCTGTTTTATGATATCGTCTATGTTTTTGTATTTAGTGTAGATATCCTTGTTCTCTTGACACATTGTTCACACGGATTAGTATTTGTCTGGATTTCGTCATGAGATTTTTTCCTTGTATTTCTTGGTATATCCTGTGCAAGTCTTTCCTTGTTTCTTGTGCATTGTATAGACATGATTCATGCGAAGGCTCGCTACCTCCTCGAAGAATCATGTGCCATGACATGTCATTACTGGATCCACTTTACTGGTCGGGGATGGGGGTACTTAGCGTAGATATGTGATCATTTTTCCTCCTGTGATTCCTGTTCCCTGAGAGTGTTAGCCATACACTTCACGTATGACTAGCCAGGCCCTTTTTCTCTTGTGTAACCCAAGCCGATCACATGTTGAAACTAATACTAAACTCATATAGATATAGTTCCACATTTTTGTACATGATATATACTATTTTCTTGTTCTTACATTTAGTTACAATCTTGATATGCCTTACCATGATTCATGTACACATTATTTTATTTTATATATTCTCTCTATTTACTGCTACATTTTCAATATCGTCTAACTAGGACTGTTATTTGAGATTTGTGCTCGTTCTATCCTGACTGGATATGTTGACAAAATTTTACAGATTATGGCGAGGACGAGTGTCCTACCTACTACGGTCCTCATGATGTAGTTGGTTTAGACTTGGAGACCCTAGTTCAGCAAGGGTTAGCTCCAGCCGATGGGGCGTTAGAGTAGCTTAGCTGGTTTAGTGTGGTACTGGACTTTGTCTCTAGATTACAATTTGGCTTGTTATTATTTAGTATTGTATTGAGATTGTTGACTCTGGATTGTATTATTCTGTGTTGAATTTTCAGGATGATATTTCATATCTTGTCGTCTTTATCTTTCGGTCTTATATATATCTTCTTAGAGTTTGTGATTGAGTATATTATATTGTCATTTCTTGTCCTCCGTTCAGATTTGACCATTCTCGACAGGTTTTGATATTATAACTGTTGTTTAGATAGTAGACCTAGACAACGTTCTACGCCGTTTTTGCGGCTTAGGCTGGGACGCTGTCACGTACTCGTGCCCTTACTCCGGGTGCGGGTCGTGACAAAGTGTCTTTATAATTCAATACCTGATACTTGAATTCGACGAAAGAACGTCGGTAAGTAGTGGCTAATGCAACGAATACTGACGACGGGAAGCCGTCGCTATTCCGTCGAGTTACGACTACGTAGCGACGGACGTTTTTTAGCGACGAGCTGATTGTCGACGGATTATTTTGATCAATATTCGTCAGTGATCCGTCGCTAATCAGTATTAGCGACGGATGGTCGACAAATGTGGCTGTCGCTAAAACAACTTTTGGTAGTGAACCACTAGTCCCGGTCAGCTTGACAGTTGGCACATATCATGATTGAAGGGAATCTCCCGTTTGATAGGGCGGTTATAACATATACGCCACAAATGCGAGATTAAATCAACTATGTATGGGAGCATCATCGCATGAAGACTTGCCGCATGGAGACTTCTTGTAACATTGCTGTATGAAGGCTCATCCGTATGAAGGAAACCTGCTACGTATGCACATGGTGATGCATAGTCATATTAAAAAAGATAATCATAGCGATGACATGATCACTGACGTCTTCGTCTTGTATAGAGTACGGAGTGACTAGTTCATTTAATGCTGACAGACTGATGGGCCAGAGCACACGCGACTGGGCTGCGTTCTGAATGGAGCCGCATAGAGGAGTTGCATAGGAAATATTGTCTCTTTGGATCTTGGATGTTGTCAGAAGATTTTTCATGCTTCTACAAGACCCCCTTAAACTTTTCAAAATCTGAATAATTTTGGAATATTTGAACAGAAGCATGTATGATAGATATGTCAGCGGCTGGCACTGAATTGCCATTCTGTCAATGTTTTTAATGTGGTCCGCTGCAATCGAAGAGATTTGCCTCGAATTTCTAATCTTCGTCAGTTTGGGGATTCGAATCCTCCTTTGAGGAGATTGAGGCATCAGTTATACACTAAGATTCATCATTAGCATTTTTTCATATTCCTATGCATTAATTGGTGCATGAGAAGCGTCGTCCACTCCTATAAATATAAAAGAGGAGCACAGCTTCCTCATTACCTCCTTCTCCATGGCCCCGAAGAGGAACTCTCGTCGTAGGCGTTTGTCACGACCCGCACGCGCTTTTCAGAAACGAGACGTGTCCAAGCCAGCCTACGTTGCAGAGTCGACGGTAGAACGCTGTCAAGCTCGTAAGAAATAATTGCTCAAAATAAACTTTATTGCTCATTCACATTTCTAGATTTATTACAACATTTATAATATTTAAAATTAAAGAAAATACAAAGTTCTCACAATATAGAAAAGAAAGCTAGTTCCACTATCTAGGTCGACCTCAACATACCCATGTCTTTCCAGTACAAAGAGTGATCGCGGCTAAACCTAAAAAATGTTGGTTTTCAGTCAGGAATGGAACAAACACACAAACCGACGATAATGCAAAAATATAATAGAATTTACAAGATATGAAATAACATATGAGATATGGAAACTAGAAAGTACTGATGACATGGCAGTAGGGGATGGCGATGGGTAGGGTAGGGTAGGATAAGGGCAGGAAGAGGACAGGGCCGGGTAGGGTATTGATATTTTTTTGATACCCTAGGGGATTCATGAGGGTAGGGTAGGGTAGCCCTCTTCCAAAAAACTAATACCCACTACCCGTCCTTGCCCTTTACCCTCACAGGGTAGCTGAGGGTCAGGGTAGGGAGGGTAAGGGTATTACCCTTGCCATTTCAGTTTTTTTAACTTTGAAAATCATTTTTTTTTGCTAGTAAACACCTTGATACTTAAGATTTTATAACATTCAAAAATCATAACAACTTACCAAAAAATAACAGGAGGAAATTTTTTTTTACTAAAGGCGTTGAACCCAGTTATATAGTGGAACCTGGGCTGCCTACATACCCAAGGAGGGGGCTAGACCTGACTCCTTAGGATCAAGCACTATGTCGTTCTCCTAATCTTAAGTAGTAACTAATTACAATAAACTACAAATATGTAGTAGTAATTCAGGGTAGGGTAGGGTTCAGGGTAGGGTTACAGGGTAGAGGGAGTGTGGGACTGTACAAGTATGTAGTAGTAACTACAGTAGGAGTGTGGGACTATACAAAATTACAAAGTACAGATTTACAGGGTAGTGATTCAGGGTAGGGTAGGGTTCAGGGTAGGGTTACATGGCAGAGGGTAGGGCGGGTACCCGGGTAATTGTACTAGGGTAACAGAATAAAACCCTTACCATACCCTAATTTCGAGAGAGTAAGGGTAGGGCTTGCCCTCCTAGGATAGAGGGTACCCGTGGGCTCCTGAGGGTACAGGGTACCCGGCTAGGGTAGAGGGTACCAGGGCAAAAATGCTAGCCCTACATGGCAGGTGAGAAAGAAGACAAGAAAAACAAATAAAATATAACTACCTATGTGATTCAAAATATCCATTTCGACATGTGAACGGCTAGGGGGTAAATCCGGCACCTGCACGCGTCGTGTACAGATGCTATTATTTACGAATAGACATCATGGGGATAGTTCTGGGTAGTCCATATGTCTACTAAGATATTTCCCCTTTCGACTATTTTGTGTGAGGAGCGTGTCAACAAACAGCAAGATATATGTATAAACATGAAATATAAAACTACTATGAATCAAAAAGCAATCAAAGTGTACTTGCCTAAGGTCCTTAGCAGGTGAAACCAATAATACTATACCACTCAATGAGCTACAATCAGTCAACACATACAAAAGTCTCTAGATGCAGAAATAAATAGTACCAACGCTCTCAGAGTAGTCAAATTAGCTAGAATCGCCTGTCCTTAAGTCCAATTCTGGACACAGGGGCAAAACGGTAATTCTGGGTCAAAACGGTGTCCGCCGTTGTACCCGCTTTGCACCGAAAAGCGTGCCAGAGTCAACAGTTTCTAAAGTTGACAAATTATATATCAACAGGTCTGGTTTTTTGATACGAACCCAACCGTATGTCTAAAGTTGGATTCCGACGGGCCGTGCACAAAATCGCCCGTTGAATCGGACCGTGGGGCCTGCAAAACGGCGGTCCGATTCAACTGTCTCAGAATTGGACCAAACTTGGCATGCATGACCAAAAAAATGATACAGTCCTGTTGGCGTAAGTTTTGTCTCGATCTGACGAACGTGCACAAAGTAATTAGAAAATTTGCAAAAGGGCCGATAAGGTGAATTTCGACGGATACGCATCAAATTCGTCGCGCACACGCGACCAATTTGAATTTTGTCAAAGCCCACACATCCACAAAACCATTATGCACCTTTTGATACTTTCGGTTCGTGACCACGTCGCCCGGATTGGCGGGACGCACGTTGTATCGAAGGTATTTTCAAGATTTTAGAGTTTTTGAAAAAGGTTTTTCTTGATTTTGGGATCCGAATAACTCCGCAAATACTTGACGAAGTCAGGAACTACAAAAAGGGGTTTAATCTTGTATATGTCTTCTAGGTCTGTCTTGAATTAGATTTCAAAAACTGCTAATGGGTTCGCCGCGAATTGCCTTATAAGTTGGGGTTTTAGGTTAACTTACGTTCTGTTTTCGAGCAAGTTTTTGCTCTAGTTCGTGTCGATTTTCTGGGGTTTCTACTGTCACAAAATAAAATCCATCTAAAGGGGTTTGAAGAGGATCTAGTAGGCTTTTTAAAACACCTTACAGATCGTAAAACGAGTAAACGTGGCCGGTGAACTCATACCGTGAAGTCGTATTGCTGCTGATTACTGTTTTCGTATTTCGTTTGCTGTCGGCCGCGGCTCCTATCCCGACCGCCTGCGATGGTGGGTGATGGCGCACAGTGGGACAGGGAGGTCGTCGAGGCATGGTGATGGTGAGGTGGCTAGGTTTGCTTAGGGTTTTCCAGAGATTCACCCATTCCCGAATATATCTATATATGCATACCACGCCTAAACGAACAGAGGGTCGGCTGCTACGCTCGGGTCTACGCGTGAGGGAAAGAAGGGTTGGCTGGGCTGTGTGAGCACCCTGAATTTTGGGTTAAATTTTTTTATTTTATTTTATTTTTCCTGATTATTTGGTTTTGATAAATATTTTATTCTATTTATTTATCTGTAAGTGTACTCTTTCATGCCATTGATATTTGGAGTATCAGGGATGTTCAATTCTGGAAATCTTCTTCACGAGTTTTGGAGTGGACACGATTACCTTCATGATGGTATATGGTGTCCCACCCAAACTTGTTCCCTTGTGCTCTTTCTGCTTCGCTGAACTTTGGGTCGGTTTAGACCAATTGATTGTTATTTATTTTCCCACTCTTTTTCTTGATCATTTTCAGTGCGTTACCATGACATTTAAATTGGGAGCGCAAGACCAGTCAGTTTCTTGAAACCAACCCCTCATTGATGATCTACTCGAGACGCTCGTCACCAATGACCTTCGTTTCCCACTCATTCATATCATTTTGGGCTCCATTTGATTCGTACAACTTTCCCGACGCGTGACCCGATTTTATTTCATGCCACGGCGTCACATTCATTTTCCAACTTGATTTGTGGGTCCCCTGTCGACCAAAACCTGTCAGCCCCAACTATGGACATGGCCCACTTTGAGCCTACTACCCGTCCGCCACTTGTGTCCCATTTATTGGAATTCCCATGTGCAACTTATTTACACATGATCATCAACGTCTAATTTTAATTCGATTTTTGCACGATATCCGATTTTCGTCCAATCCGGCTCCACCGAGTCCAGTCCAGCTCCATAATTTTCTCCATCGTGACATCCTCAACTTTCTTGTCCAAAAATATCAATTACTCATTTTTAACTATTTTATCATTTAATGGGAAATTTCTATTGATTTAATCCTATTGGAATTACCTATTTACCTATGTTCCATCATAGCCATTAATTCTCCCCTAATTAAATCACATCCACTCAATCCTACATGGCAACTTTTTCCCCAACACCATGCATTGGCCGGCCCTAACTATTTTGGAGAGAAACTTTTTCATCTTTCTCTCTCCACAATTATTCTCTCCTTCTCTCTCATTTTTTTTCCCATGCAAACATCAACAACAACTCAACAACAGCAACATTCCACTCCTCCCCCTACACCCCATGCCCGACCACCCTCTGGCTGGCCGAGCCACCACCCCCCGGCCAGCCTGGCCGTCGCTCGACCGCACAATCTTCCTCCTCATCCTCCTTCTTCCTCCTCCTCTTCATCACCTATCCATCACCACCACACACTCTCCGACGTGGCTCCGCCGCCAACACCATCCCGAGCCACCACCCCCTCCGCACGGCCGTGCGACACCGCCCCCGCCGTGCCAGGCCGCGCCGTCGCGCGCTTGGCAGACAGCAGCGCGGCCAGCAGCAGCCGCTGCTGCACCACGCGCGCAGGCGCGCGCACGCGAGCGCGCGTGGGCCGCGTCGTGCCGCCACGCCACCGCGTGGGCCACTGTGGGCACCCCTCTGGCTCCGACGAACTCCTGGCATGGTTCCCTGACGGCCATCGTCCTCCGGGACGCGCCGTCGAGACGATTCGTGCGTTTTCGCCGAAATCCCGTCGACGCGCGCGCGCGGAAATTTCAGAGTGTGCCCGTCGTCACGGCAACTTCGTGCGAGTTTTCTGGGAGATCCGACCGTTGGATCGGTGATTTCTTCGCTCCGTCGTAATCTCGGTATATCCACCTTCGCTCATGTCAATTTTCGTCCGTTAATTTTATCGTTTGATACATGAAAACCGGCCACCAAGTTGACCGTTTAAATTGTATTAAATTTGGACAGTTTCGTGGGGCCAACTTCGTCAGCTTGTATCTCCTCCACCGCAGCTCCGTTTGGCGTGCTACCAGTTCCGTTGCGAAGCTGGTATAACCCTCTTCCTGCCCCCTTTAGATTTCATTTCAGTTTGAGCTTGTTTGATTGGTTGAATTCGACGCCAAAGTTGGCCGTCCGAATTCGTAATTTCTAACTTGTAAAATTCCATTTTTGAACACGGGACTCCAGATTTCATTTCTGACACCACCATTAGACTTGTGGCGTCGTTCTGGCATGTTTTCATATAAAATTTGTTAGATTTGGAGAACGTGGGCCCGGGCACGCATTTCGGTGCAAAGCGGGCCCCACTTTCTGGGTCAACGGGACTTTTTGACGCCGGCTCATCGAAATCCAATTCCGGAGATACCGTTGAGTTCGTATCATCATTCTGGACTCGTTAACAGGTAGTTTGTTGAGTTTTGAGAACTTTGGCTCCGACACGCATTTCCGTGCAAATCGGAATTCCAAGTTCTGGTCAACGGGCCAAATTGAGATCGGGTCAACGGAATCCAATTCTGGAGATACCGTTGGGTTCGTATCGACATTTTGGTTGCGTAGACATATAATTTGTATATTTTATGGATTTGTTTTCTTGCACGTTTTTCGGTGCAAAACGGCTCCGACACGAATACCGTTTTGACCCGAAATTACCTTTTTGCCCTTGTGTCCAAATTGGACCGTTGGGTAGGCTATCCTAGCTAATTTGACCATTCTGGACACGTTGGCGATGTTCATTTCATCGTCCGACAATGTTTGTTGATAATTTCTCTAAGTTTAACCTTTTTATAATTAATTAATAATTAATTCATATAATGTTCGTATTTCGGGATTAGTACAACGAAACTGAGATCACTACCAAAATAACCAGCTTTAGCGACGGCCAGATCCGTCGCTAGACCGTCGGTAACATGACTTACCGACGGCTTAGCGACGGATATTTGATGAAAATAGCCGTCGGGAAAAGCGTCGTCGCTATAATCTTCCCGTCGCTAAGCCGTCGGACAAATGATTAACCGACGGACTAGCGACGGATTACCGACGGCTGACTTTCAACGGATTAGCGACGGATTAGCGACTTATTTTCGTCGGTTTACATGCCATATAATATTAAAATATTCGTCGCGAAGCCGTCGTAAATAGGTCGGTAAAAGCGTATCAGAAAGGTCATGATACGCAAAATCAGTCGCTAGTCCGTCGCCATACCGTCGTTAACCGCGACGTTTTAGCGACGGCTTAGCGACGGCAAGGGCGTCGGCCTGGTTCTGGAAAGCTTCCATATTTCCAGAACCATGTCGACGGATAATTGGTCGCTAATCCGTCGCTAGTCCGTCGTCATCCTCGACATATTAGCGACGGATTAGCGACCAGCTATCCGTCGCTAAGTCTCTGGAAATCTACCATATTTCCAGAACCATGTCGACGGATTCGCCGTCGCAAGGTAGTCGACATTCCGTCGCTAATATTAATTGTGCCCAGTTAGCGACGGAAATATGGTCGCTATTCTGTCGCTGTTTCGCTACCTGCAAATTTATTTCAAACCTTTAGCGACGGATCCGCCGTCGCTAGGTAGCCGCTAGGTCGTCGCTAACTGCAAAATATTTATATCACCCAGGTAGCGACGGATTTGCCGTCGCTAGGTAGCCGCTAGGTTGTCGCTAACTGCAAAATATTTATATCACCCAGTTAGCGACGGAAATCCCGTCGCTAGTCCGTCGGTAACTGCAAATATCCGTCGCTAGTTAGTCGCTAGTCCGTCGCTAAATGCAACATTAAGAAAAAAAATTACAGAAACATTCTATTTCACCAAATATCCAATATCCAATATCCAATATCCAATATCCAATATCCAATATCAAACAGAAATATCCAATATCCAATATCCAATATCCAAACATCCATGTACGATCAACAAATATCCAAATTCATAATATCCAATATCAAACAGAAATATCCAAACACAAATACACAAATTCATAATATCCAAACAAATTCATAATATCCAAACAGTACAAATATCCAAAAACAATACAAATATCATTGAGATGGGGGGGGTCGTCGATCGGCCCGGCGGATGTACTCTTCCACCATGTACGCCGGCACCTGGGACAACACATGCTCTGGAAGGTTGCGGAGCTGCTCTGCCGACATCATGTTCATGAGCCCAATGAGCGCAGTATCCGGTACCAGGCGGACCTCGGCATTACGGTCAAATGAATAACGTCCAGGGTCGGAAGGACCGGCAACCGCAGTAGACGTACCGGGAGCAGACGGATCTGGACCGGGAGCAGAAGAAGGACGCGGAAGGCGCTCCAGCACATCCGACATTAGACTCCGCATTTCCGACATATCGGAGGTGAGAGTCGCAAGCTGCTGCCTCATATCGTCCGACGGGGGCGCGGGAGGAGGCGGGGGCGGTGGATATCTCGGAGTCGCGCCCTGCAACGACGCCATGGAACCTACGCCGTAGACGCGCCCTTTATTAAAGCCGCCGACAGACTCTACGAACACGTCGTCGTAGCGAGCCGCCATAGAAGAGGGCGTCTGGGTGGGCGTCGTTTCGCCGACAACCTCGGCAGGGGGCTCAATCTGACTAAGGGCCTCACGATATGCAGCCTATCCAATGAATGTGTTTATACTATAAGTTTTCCTAAGTTATAATCTAAATCCTATGTTTCCCTAAGTTATAATTTGAATCCTACGTTCACCTAATTAAGTTAACAATAATTATATTTCTAATATAAATCTCATAAACGTAATTACTTACATCAGTCGCCTGGGCCCTCGCGTCGACGAAGCTCCCGTCTGCCCGCCTCTTGTGTGTATGCAGGAATACATCGTAGGCGGTGACCGACTCCGGCTCTCTCCCCTCCTTTACCGCCTGTCGTGCCTGCATACGAAATATACGTCGAATTTAATTAACTACGTATTAATAGTACCGAATTTAATAGTGAAATGAATTTACGGTATCTCACCAAATCTGCACGCGTCGCTGCGTGGGGCTTTGAACCTCCTGTATGCAGAGCAGCGACCTGTCTGCTCGCCTTCGCTTTCTCTGATTTCTCCCTGTACTGAGCAGTATTCATCTTATCCAACATCTGCTCGTAGTACTCCTCCCGGAGCCACTTCTTCCTCGAATGCGCCGTACGAACGTCGTACACCGCATCCCGTATCTTCTTCCCGGCGGCGGCTTTGTAGGCCTTGCGAATCAACTCCTCGCGATGGGGGGGCCACCAGAACGTCGTCTGACATACAAATAAAATTATCACGTAATTAAAAAATTAGTGGATTAAAGAATAATTAATAATTAACCAAAAGATATATATATATACCTTCATCTCCTCGAGCCAGACGTACTGCATGTTCTGAGGCACCTCAGAAAAATTGAGGTAAGGGCCATGGTAGTTTTCCTCGGATAATTTGCCCGAGTATCCGGGCAGCATCAAACGGGAAAAACCTACAAAGAAGCAAAGACCGGATTATTAACTTGAATAAATGAAACAAATTTAATAAATTAACTTAAATTTACTTACGTATCACCCGCGGGCCATAGCTCGCGTCGGTTCTCGCCTATCGGCCTCTCTGGAGGCGTCGGAGGATCCGCGGCTCCGCGAATGTACTCACCGGTAGCAGGATGAAGCTGAATCCGGGGGTACTCCGGAGCCCACCCTGCAGTAACTGATGGTGTACCCGCTGGTGCATCCGGGGGCGGAACGGATCCGCTAGCGGATGGAGTCTCAGGCCTCGATGAAGATGAAGGATGGGTCGCAGAGATAGATCGACGGCGGGAAGAGTCTGTGGCCGGGCTCTCCAGGTCGGGATCGGAGGACTCTATATCCGGGGTATGTGGAAGGCGACCACGACCGCTACCACCACGACCGCTACCATCACGTCCACGGCCGCTACCATCACGTCCACGGCCACCGCTACCACCACGCCCACCACGGCCAGTACCGCCACCACCAGCACCACCACGGCTACCACCAGCACGAGTGGTAGTGACCATGACCTGTAAATAGAAACATAAATATAATTAACAATATAGAAGTATAAATGAATATTAAACTGAACTAAAATATATATACCAGCAGGGCGGCGAGTGCCGTCAAGACAATGAGAACTAAGAGTGCCATCTGTAAAAGAAAATCATACAATAAGTAGATGATCGAACGACAAAACCATAAACTGAAATAAGAATGTGTCCGTCTAAACTGAATTCACTAAGTTAGTTGTAAGTGCTTCTAATATATACCGATATTTAATCTAATCATCGTTATCGTCCTCGTCCTCATCGTCATCGTCATCGTTCTCATCCTCATTCTCATCGTCGACTTCATCTATATCATCATCCTCATCGTCGACTTCATCTGTATCATCATCCTCATCCTCATCCTCATCCTCTTCTTCTTCTTCTTCTTCTTCTTCTTCTTCTTCTTCAGGCTCAATACTTGGGACAAGACGCCTCTTTCTCCCCTGGTTGACAGCTAAGTCTTGTATATCAACCTCTTCCTCCCCTCTATTTTCCTCAGCATGAGGTATATCGACATCTTCCACGTCCATGGTATCCGATTGTTGTCCCATGTATTGGGGCTTCTCGATCTGGTCCTCTTGGTATGCTGGGTCTCCAACGTTAAATGTATTTCTAGATTTAATCTTGCATACTGCCCACCAGTCAAATCGATCTCTACGACGCCTTGGGTAGCTTGTATAGTAGACTTGAACAGCCTGACTTGCTATCGCAAACGTGTCGGACCCTCTATACCTCCTGCGATGATTTATATCGACGAATCCAAATTGTTTATCGATTCTCCAACCGATATTTGGTCTCGTATCGAACCACTCACATTTGAACATCACAATATGCATATCATATGGGCCACTATATTGTAAATCTACAATCTCCCGAAGCACTCCATAATAGTCAAAGTCCGGCTCGTCGTCATAGATGGTGCCTCTTATGCAAACACCAGAATTCTTGGTATCGAAGCCGTCATTGAGAAATTCGGCATTTATAGCATGCTGAGTTGACTTAAACTTGAAGCCATTAACGACATAGCCTGACAAAGTCTTTGCATGCTTCTTCGGTCCCAATGCCAAATAACGAATGCTCTCATTTATGAGTGTTGTTTCAGGCAATAAAACCTGTAAACATGTATTGATAATTTAAATATTTAGCTGCATATATTTTAATGGTAGCCGCATAACATATTATCTCAGTTACTTACGTATTTACGAAACCAGGACGGAAAGGTACAATCAACCTCTCTTTGAAGTCCCTCATCTGTAATATATGGTGTCCTCATTTTGACTTCACCTCTAAATACACTGTTAGAGAGAATAAAAATAAGTGTAGTCACTTAATTCACCAAATTAGAGATTATAACGAGGCGTAGTCACTTACTTCTCCAAATCTCTCACTTCTTGTATGTCACAATTTAACAAGACATATCGGTGAGCGGTATCATACTCATCGTCGGTCAACCACCGTTTCTTACTAGCCCCAATAGGCTTGCCCCTTAAATTGAATATACCTCCATCCTCAACGTCTTCTTCATTCCTTTGAGGTCTATTTCGATTTGTCTCGACATGAGTATCGAAATAAATGGAGCAGAAATTTGACACCTCCTCGATAAGATATGATTCGCATATCGAAGCCTCTATATGAGCCTTGTTGCCAACTTTCTTCTTTAGATGGTGTAGGTACCTAAAGAGACAAATTATCTTGAGAATTAACAATGAATTGATAAAATCCACTTAAATTTCACTTAAATTATATCGGTTTTTATTTACCTTTCAAAGGGGTACATCCATCGATAATGAACAGATGCACCGACACGGGCTTCGTATGCTAGATGAATCGGTAGATGCTCCATGCTGTCGAAAAAGCCCGGTGGAAATATTTTCTCTAACTTGCAGATTGTTAAGACAATCTTCTCCTCAAGTTGTACCATATGTTGCACCGTCAGCTTAGTTGAACAGATATCCCTGAAGAATGTAGACAGCTCGGCCAACGGAACCCATACAGCAGAAGGCAACAACTCTCTCAAAGCAATGGGCAGTAATCTTTCCATAAACACGTGGCAGTCGTGACTCTTCATTCCCGTTAGCTTGCGTTCATTGAGATCAACGCATCTAGACAAATTCGAAACATAGCCGTCGGGAAATCTTAAATTAGATATCCACTTGCAGATTATTAATCTATCTTCCTTGCTCAATGTGTATGGCGCTATAGGCTTACTTAATTGTCCACCAGCACCCCTTTGTATCAAGTTCAGATGAGGACGCTTGCATATCTCGGCTATGTCTTGTCTTGCTTTTGGATTGTCCTTCGTCTTTCCTTTAATATCCATGACGGTATTGAAGACATTATCGAACACGTTCTTTTCGATATGCATGACATCAAGATTATGCCTTATAAGATTATCTTTCCAATAAGGCAAGTCCCAGAAGATACTCCGTTTGGTCCAGTTATGGCTTTGTCCGAACCCCTCGACACGATGGTTCGATGGATCTTCCATTGCGGTGGGCAATTCCTTTACAGCTTCCCAAATATCGTATCCCGAAAATCTGGCAGGAGGTTGAGAAAATTCTTGTTTTCCATATCTGAACGCGTCCTTATTCTTTCTCCAAGGATGGGTCGCGGGCAGAAATTGACGGTGACAGTCAAAGAAAGAAGTTTTTCCTCCATGCCTAAGGCGGAACGCCTTACTATTTTCCATGCATATCGGACAAGACATGTTGCCGTGCGTACTCCATCCCGACAGCATACCGTATGCTGGAAAATCATTGATTGTCCACATGAGTGAAGCTCTCATCTGAAAGTTCTGTTTCCTGGAAATATCATAAGTCGTGACGCCGATCTCCCACAGCTGTTTCAGCTCATCCACCAACGGCTGTAAATATATATCGATGTTCTTCGTCGGATTTTTAGGACCGGGTATGATAGCTGTCAGAAACATATAAGGAGTCTTCATACACATCCATGGTGGCAGATTGTAAGGGGTAAGAATGACCGGCCAGCATGAGTACTGAGATCCCGACTGTCCGAAAGGGGCGAAGCCATCAGCACATAGCGCCAGGCGTACATTTCTAGGCTCTGCAGCAAAATCTGGATGACACAAATCAAAATGTTTCCACGCCTCTCCATCCGAAGGATGTGACAATTCTCCTTCGTCCTTTATGCGATCTTCGCTGTGCCACGTCATGTGTTCTGCTGTATTTAGAGACATATACATCCTCTGCAAGCGCTTCGTGATCGACAAGTAATGCATATACTTGTAAGGACGTCGTTTTCTAGTCGACTTTCCTTTTCCCTGTACTGGCTTGTAACGATCCGCATTACAGAAGCTGCAACTTTCTAATACGTAATTCTCTTTGTAATACAACATGCATCCGTTGCGACAGCAATCTATCTTCTCGTACCCCAGTCCCAGTTGTCGGACCATCATTTTTGACTTGTAGAAGTTTTTTGGTAGCTCTTTTGATTCCTTCGGTAACACCTCCTTGATTACTTCTGTGATCCGATTATAGCAAGCTTGTGGCAAGTTAAAATCAGACTTTATGTTCAACAACCGCATCGTCACTGACAGTGCGGAATGAGTCTCACAACCAGGATATAGAGAAGTATCTGCGTCCTGAAACATGTCATAGAACTCCTTCGCCTCGGGATTAGGATCCTCCGGATCAAAATTAGGCCCTGCCGCATCATACACCATATCTCGTGCAAGGTTCTGCAGATCTCCATAATCAACAGAGCATCCGTGGTCTTCGATGACATCCGTTGCAGCATTATCATCAAAAGCATAAGTAGCAGCTTCCGCAGCCTGTCTTTCCGAATATAGTTCACCTTGCGATGACCACAGGCCGTAATTACGTACGAAACCCTTACGGGTCAAATGATCTCTCACAGTCACCACTTCTTCGTAACGTCTATTGTGACATTTAACACATGGACACTTAATTTTGTTACCGTCCATGTACTGAGCTTTGCTCATTGCATAATTAAGAAATACTTCCACGCCTGCCTGAAAATCGTCACTCACACCAATTCTACTCTCGTGTTGCCGTTTGTACATCCATGTACGATCAACAAAATAACGACTCATCCTCAATTTGGATGTGAAAATCTGTATCGTAAGACAAACTAAACATAAGAATCTGTATCTTAAATTACATTCTCAGTTCGACCCAAGACAGTGATTAAGAATTTCTCAGGATTTAACAAACAGTAAACATTAAATAGGAAACTCAGATTTCAGGAACCAACTTACAGTGGGCATGTGTTCATGTGGGCTCAATCTTCAAATCAGTCTAAAAGGGATGAATCAATATCAAGTATTAAGGAAATGAAGTTAATTCTCAGTCCACATTTCACATACCATTCCTCATTCGAATCTCAGTCTAAATGATTTCTAGGCCAATCTAGGTCAAAGTCAACTCTAAGTCAAACCTGGTCAACTGTCTATGGCATACCACATATACCTATATACATATGTGAAATCCTCAATATATATATATATATATATATATATATATATATATATATATATATATATATATATATATATATATATACAAATATACATCCTCAACATCCAATCTAATATACTAACTCACCAAGAGCATTCACTCACACACAAAGGTTAAGGGCTGAAAACTGAGAACAGGATAAGGAGAAAATCTGGGAACAGTGGACATGTGTGTGTACCTATGGGTGTTGTGTGTGTAGAGGAAAATGTGTGTGATATGTGGTCAAGTGATGTGCAAGTGCAAGTGTCAAGCCAATGTGTCAAGGAGTGAGTGTGAGTAATTCCAACAATGTGTGTGGTGTCACATGTTTGTGAGTGTTCAAAATAGTAAGTACAATTATTGCGGTCAGAAGATAACTTTCTTTTGCTTACTTATTGCGGTCAGAAGATAACTTTCCAGTTGAAGCAAAAATTATATAATACAGTTACGACTATTCATATTTTATGGATTAGAGCGTTGGACAATTAACGTATGTACAATTTTATTTTATTTTCCTAAAACAAAGTTTTGGTAAGCAAATCGATGAAAAATTAAATAATTAGCGGGCCTAAGAGGGTTGATGTGTTAGTTGTTGTTGACATTGTTCATGTTGAGGGCTCTCTTAAAAGATAAGTGCAATTAATGCACATGATTTCTTTCTAATTAATACTTCAAACATATATAATGAGGAAAAGGAAACAAACATCTAACACACAAGAACACAAAAAAGCCTCCATGATCACGTCTCTCACTCGTTAGATCTCTCTGACTTGCATGTCGACAACGGTGAATTGGTCTTATTGAATCGATCCTTAATCTTCAAAAGTTGTTTATCTATAATTGCATAGAAATATTGAACATGATAATAAAATTTATTAGTAGTGTCTCATGCCATATAGAATACACAACACAAAACAAGACAATAGGGTTGGAGATGTTCTTACAAAATCACTTTCAAAGTGGTTTATTTTGAATAGATTTAATACGTGTCAATTTTTTGTTTGAGGACGAACAAATATTCTAGTTCTAGTAGATGAACAAAAATAGACTCAATATCATGCGGTTGTTCTCAGCAGTTGATTTTCAACACTATGGCGGGCGGGATCATAAATATCTGAACAAAGGAAAGAAACCCTAACCCTCACCCCCCTGCCCCTCCCCCCACCCCCCCTAACCCTAACCCTCACCCCCCAGCCACCCTCACCCCCCCTGACCCTCCCCCCCACCACCCCTAACCCGAACCCGAACCCCCCCAGCCCCACATCACCCCCCAGCCCCCCACCACCCCTAACCCTAACCCGAACCCGAACCCCCCCAGCCACCCTCACCCCCCCTGACCCTCCCCCCCATTCACCACCCCCCCCCCCCCCGCCCTCTCCACCCCCCGCGAAGCCGACCCCCCCAAAACCAAAAATTAGTGAGAGAGAGAGAGAGAGAGAGAGAGAGAGAGAGAGAGATACCTGCGAGAGAGAGAGAGAGAGAGCCGCGAGAGTGTCGGAGAGAGAGAGCCGCGAGAGAGAGAGAGAGAGAGCCGCGAGAGAGAGAGTGTTTTGGGGGGAATGAAAAATTCCCCCCCGTCGGTTCAGTTTAAGTTAGGGCACAGAGCCTAGCGACGGAATAGCGACGGAATAAATTAGTCGCTAAACCGTCGCCAAATAAAAGCAGTGTTCCGACGGATATATCCGTCGCTAGTTAGTCGCTAAAGTTCCCGCCAATGCTTTAAAGATTTTGCCGCCAACAATGGCGACGAATAAGCGACGACAACTGAATCCGTCGCTAACGTTCGTCGACTGAGCGACGGAAAACCGACAAATTGTTACATTTAAAATTAAAAAAAATTATGTTATGTTGTCTGTCGCTAATCCGTCGCTAAGAAGTCGGAAACTGGTCGCTATTAGCGACGGAATCCTTCCGTCGCTAAACTTCCGTCGGTAAAGTTGGGTATTTTAGTAGTGGATCAGCCAATTCCAGTGATCTCACATCGCTGAAATTGACAAGTTGAACGCGTGGATCACTATAATAAGATTATCAGCCTTACCGATAATCTTCTTATCTCGATTTGCGTGCCGTAAGTTTCGACGTACAAATAACGAAGTACACTTTAATAATTAGATTAGATTTACCCTGTTTGACCAGAGTTGACCAGTTGACCCAAAGTCAACTGTAAGTCAACACTTGACCTAGTTTGACTAGATTATTGACCGGAGTCGACCTAGAGTTGTTTTGACTTAGAAGAACCTAGAATAATGTAGATTGATTATAGAGATTCATTTATTACAACTTGAACCCCTTGTAACCTGTGTTGCTTTAAATAGGACTCCGTGGCTTTAGTGGGACCTCCTATACTTATCAGCTGTTCAGGTTATCGAGGCGAGTACATTCTCTGATCATTTCATATCCTGCTTAGAATTATTTTCCTGCTTTAAATTACTTTACTTGATACTGTCACGTTGGTCACACGGATTGGTACTATATGGATCTTTTCATGAGATGTTATCCCCCTCGGGAGCATCGGATACTGCATGTTTTGTGCGTTTCACGAATCATCACGTATCTCTATGCTTCCTCTGATTCACGAATCGCTTGTGACACATGTACTCTCATGTTCACAGAGCCATCATGAATCACCTTCACGTATCACTCATTTTATGAGCCATGTGAAGTTTCACGAATCTTAACATAACTTGAACGGATCTTTGTGTATCGATTGGGGATGGGGGAGTGGAAATAGACATATGAATATTATCCCAGTAGCTGTAGTCATGAATCACTCTCTTAGCTGTAGTCATGAATCTCCTATGCCATTCACATGTTTATATTTTACTCTGACTCACTAGTCACTGCTAGTTCTCTATGTATAGTAGATATTTCTATTACAGCTCTCTCTCTCTGTTTACATACAGCATTTCTTTCAGTACCTATATCTTACTTTACTGCATGATTATATTTTCTAACCTGCTATGAACTGTTGAGATGTACTGTGCTCGCTCCAGTCCTGACTGGACCTGTTGATAAATTTTACAGATAGCCTGGAGGTGCCTGCTAGCCTAGAGGAGACACAGTAGGGTTTGTTTAGGTAGTTTTCATTTTGTCTGGAGTTGTATTTACTTTGGGGATTACTGTATCTTTATTTGAGTTTTGAGATGTACTTCTGGGTTCATGTATCTTAGACACTTAGACTTCTATCTCCTGTATTTATTTTGGATTTCATGTTTTATCTATCCTTATCATGCTCTACCTTAGATGTGATTGAATCTGTATCTGCTATGTCACCCCCATTCGGGGAGTATAAACTGTTTAGCCTTATACTGTTAAATGCATGAGACCTAGGACAGCGTTCTACTGCCGACACTACGGCGTAGGCTGGGCGTCGTTACGTTCTCGTGCCCTAACTCTAGGGTACGGGTCGTGACACGTTTTTAGTGGTGGCCCATGCAGGTCGAGACTAAAAGTGTAGTGGTATTCGAACTAGAATACCACTACAGCCTGCAGTAGGATTAGGATATATTTTGAAGGTACTCAATCACAGTTAGGAACCCTTGAGAGATTCCTGGGACGACCCTGGAGAATCTTATTTAACTTCGATTTGAAAACTCTCTTTTCCTTGATTTGATTTATCTTTATTTTCTGTTGTCAAATTTGATTTTGATGGATTATTGTTAGTTTGAGTTTGTACTTATTGATTTAGTTGAAGATTGTTGAATTTTGAATCTTGATGTTAGCTGTTGCATCCGAGTTTGTATTTATAGGATTTGATAGATTTTTGTTCATTTTGTTTTGAATTTTGATGTTCATTGATAAATTTGATTTTTTGGGTATTCATTGTTGATTTAATAAAATTTTGTCAAGATGAAATTATATGGGCTAGGTCATCTAAGTTATGGAAATCTAATCTTCTACGGTCACATTAGTCAGCATGGTGAGGACATATAGTTGACTTGGATATATTTCTCGGGTGTGGAAATTTAAGGTTTTCGCAGCCAAGCTAGCGGCATCGCGAAAATGTTAAATACCATGATTCTAGATATATGTGCATAAGTCAAGGACTCTGTGATTATCGTAGCCTTGCTTACTAGTATGACGAGGATTTAGAGTATCATTATTTTGGATAGACGCATATGATTATCAGATTGTCCTTTAAATATTTCGAACATGTTTCTCTACATTGTTTCAGTCCTTCAAAATTTTTTTTTTTTTTAATTGTTTTGTTGTTTGCCTCTCATTATTTCGCTTAGGAGTAACTTTAGCTATTTTCATAAACCTTGTGTAACTTCTCCTATGAATTTTTCCTTAATACAATGAATTTATGATTTTGCTAGACTTTACCTTGGATTTGATAATTTAGCTCTGATTTCAAAACGGTTCCTTCTTTAAACAGATAAGCAGAACATATTTTATCGTTATTTCTTTCTTGCTATTATTCTTGTATTAAATAATAATGATAATAAAACTGTCTTGATTACGTCAATCACCTAATTTACGATCTTGGTAGGAATCTAAATGTTGGTCTTAACGTAGAATTAAATTTTTATATTGGGACATGAGAATATATATATGAATATATGTAGTGGACACTTTTCTGACACATATGCATGTTAAACTTTGATTTCCACCTATCTGAATGAATATTAATATGTTGTTGATGTTAATTTCCAAACCCCAATATTCTGGTTTTCTGCTTTCTAGTTTAAATTCGTAATTCAATGCAGATTTCATGTTATTAGTTATTTTTACATTACTGCACATGTATGCTATACGTAGGGTTTCAATTCAAAAAAAATTTGGTTGAGTTTTATGTTGAAATTGTCAAATCTGAGACTGCATCATGTTGATACTTCACTGGTTTAAATGTTAGCTTTTTCCTCTCTAACGCTCTCTATATTATGTATTGTGAGTGGATTTCAATGTAATCGACTTTCGTTATAAAAACTTGTGATTTTGATTGTTCTTTTTTGGGTAGTACCCCCTTTTTGATGATTGGTAGTTACCTTTCTTTAATCATTTTGATGAGTACCAGTTTTCATATAGGATGGTAGACCACCTTACAGTTTTGATGATTTGTTATTTCTGTATCTTTTCTAAGTTTAGCACTCTGGATTGCTTGTGTGTTTTGATACCCTATGACCGAATCAGTTAGCATGACTAGTATACCTAGATGAGACTTTCACTACCACCGTATGCCATGACCCTGGACGTTGTTCTTTCTGATGGTATGTTTTGTTTAAGTTCTGGGACTTGATTGTGGGGGTTTGACCTAGAGGGAGTATGGACGTTTTAATTTCGAGGACAAAATTTTTATAAGGTGGGTAGGATGTGAGCACCCTGAATTTTGGGTTAAATTTTTTCATTTTATTTTATTTTTCCTGATTATTTGGTTTTGATAAATATTTTATTCTATTTATTTATCTGTAAGTGTACTCTTTCATGCCATTGATATTTGGAGTATCAGGGATGTTCAATTCTGGAAATCTTCTTCACGAGTTTTGGAGTGGACACGATTACCTTCATGACGGTATATGGTGTCCCACCCAAACTTGTTCCCTTGTGCTCTTTCTGCTTCGTTGAACTTTGGGTCGGTTTAGACCAATTGATTGTTATTTATTTTCCCACTCTTTTTCTTGATCATTTTCAGTGCGTTACCATGACATTTAAATTGGGAGCGCAAGACCAGTCAGTTTCTTGAAACCAACCCCTCATTGATGATCTACTCGAGACGCTCGTCACCAATGACCTTCGTTTCCCACTCATTCATATCATTTTGGGCTCCATTTGATTCGCACAACTTTCCCGACGCGTGACCCGATTTTATTTCATGCCACGGCGTCACATTCATTTTCCAACTTGATTTGTGGGTCCCCTGTCGACCAAAACCTGTCAGCCCCAACTATGGACATGGCCCACTTTGAGCCTACTACCCGTCCGCCACTTGTGTCCCATTTATTGGAATCCCCATGTGCAACTTATTTACACATGATCATCAACGTCTAATTTTAATTCGATTTTTGCACGATATCCGATTTTCGTCCAATCCGGCTCCACCGAGTCCAGTCCAGCTCCATAATTTTCTCCATCGTGACATCCTCAACTTTCTTGTCCAAAAATATCAATTACTCATTTTTAACTATTTTATCATTTAATGGGAAATTTCTATTGATTTAATCCTATTGGAATTACCTATTTACCTATGTTCCATCATAGCCATTAATTCTCCCCTAATTAAATCACATCCACTCAATCCTACATGGCAACTTTTTCCCCAACACCATGCATTGGCCGGCTCTAACTATTTTGGAGAGAAACTTTTTCATCTTTCTCTCTCCACAATTATTCTCTCCTTCTCTCTCATTTTTTTTCCCATGCAAACATCAACAACAACTCAACAACAGCAACATTCCACTCCTCCCCCTACACCCCATGCCCGACCACCCTCTGGCTGGCCGAGCCACCACCCTCCGGCCAGCCTGGCTGTCGCTCGACCGTACAATCTTCCTCCTCCTCCTCCTTCTTCCTCCTCCTCCTCCTTCTTCCTCCTCCTCTTCATCACCTATCCATCACCACCACACACTCTCCGGCGTGGCTCCGCCGCCAACACCATCCCGAGCCACCACCCACCTCCGCACGGCCGTGCGACACCGCCCCCGCCGTGCCAGGCCGCGCCGTCGCGCGCTTGGCAGACAGCAGCGCGGCCAGCAGCAGCCGCTGCTGCACCACGCGTGCAGGCGCGCGCACGCGAGCGCGCGTGGGCCGCCGTCGTGCGCCGCCACGCCGCCGCGTGGGCCGCTGTGGGCACCCCTCTGGCTCCGACGAACTCCTGGCATGGTTCCCTGACGGCCACCGTCCTCCGGGACGCGCCGTCGAGACGATTCGTGCATTTTCGCCGAAATCCCGTCGACGCGCGCGCGCGGAAATTTCAGAGTGTGCCCGTCGTCACGGCAACTTCGTACGAGTTTTCTGGGAGATCCGACCGTTGGATCGGCGATTTCTTCGCTCCGTCGCAATCTCGGTATATCCACCTTCGCTCATGTCAATTTTCGTCCGTTAATTTTATCGTTTGATACATGAAAACCGGCCACCAAGTTGACCGTTTAAATTGTATTAAATTTGGACAGTTTCGTGGGGTCAACTTCGTCAACTTGTATCTCCTCCACCGCAGCTCCGTTTGGCGTGCTACCAGTTCTGTTGCGAAGCTGGTATAACCCTCTTCCTGCCCCCTTTAGATTTCATTTCAGTTTGAGCTTGTTTGATTGGTTGAATTCGACGCCAAAGTTGGCCGTCCGAATTCGTAATTTCCAACTTGTAAAATTCCATTTTTGAACACGGGACTCCAGATTTCATTTCTGACACCACCATTAGACTTGTGGCGTCGTTCTGGCATGTTTTCATATAAAATTTGTTAGATTTGGAGAACGTGGGCCCGGACACGCATTTCGGTGCAAAGCGGGTCCCACTTTCTGGGTCAACGGGACTTTTTGACGCCGGCTCATCGAAATCCAATTCCGGAGATACCAATTGAGTTCGTATCATCATTCTGGACTCGTTGACAGGTAGTTTGTTGAGTTTTGAGAACTTTGGCTCCGACACGCATTTCCGTGCAAATCGGAATTCCAAGTTCTGGTCAACGGGCCAAATTGAGATCGGGTCAACGGAATCCAATTCTGGAGATACCGTTGGGTTCGTATCGACATTTTGGTTGCGTAGACATATAATTTGTTATATTTTATGGATTTGTTTTCTTGCACGTTTTTCGGTGCAAAACGGCTCCGACACGAATACCGTTTTGACCCGAAATTACCTTTTTGCCCTTGTGTCCAAATTGGACCGTTGGGTAGGCTATCCTAGCTAATTTGACCATTCTGGACACGTTGGCGATGTTCATTTCATCGTCCGACAATGTTTGTTGATAATTTCTCTAAGTTTAACCTTTTTATAATTAATTAATAATTAATTCATATAATGTTCGTATTTCGGGATTAGTACAACGAAACTGAGATCAGCCAATTCCAGTGATCTCACATCGCTGAAATTGACAAGTTGAACGCGTGGATCACTATAATAAGATTATCAGCCTTACCGATAATCTTCTTATCTCGATTTGCGTGCCGTAAGTTTCGACGTACAAATAACGAAGTACACTTTAATAATTAGATTAGATTTACCCTGTTTGACCAGAGTTGACCAGTTGACCCAAAGTCAACTGTAAGTCAACACTTGACCTAGTTTGACTAGATTATTGACCGGAGTCGACCTAGAGTTGTTTTGACTTAGAAGAACCTAGAATAATGTAGATTGATTATAGAGATTCATTTATTACAACTTGAACCCCTTGTAACCTGTGTTGCTTTAAATAGGACTCCGTGGCTTCAGTGGGACCTCCTATACTTATCAGCTGTTCAGGTTATCGAGGCGAGTACATTCTCTGATCATTTCATATCCTGCTTAGAATTATTTTCCTGCTTTAAATTACTTTACTTGATACTGTCACGTTGGTCACACGGATTGGTACTATATGGATCTTTTCATGAGATGTTATCCCCCTCGGGAGCATCGGATACTGCATGTTTTGTGCGTTTCACGAATCATCACGTATCTCTATGCTTCCTCTGATTCACGAATCGCTTGTGACACATGTACTCTCATGTTCACAGAGCCATCATGAATCACCTTCACGTATCACTCATTTTATGAGCCATGTGAAGTTTCACGAATCTTAACATAACTTGAACGGATCTTTGTGTATCGATTGGGGATGGGGGAGTGGAAATAGACATGTGAATATTATCCCAGTAGCTGTAGTCATGAATCACTCTCTTAGCTGTAGTCATGAATCTCCTATGCCATTCACATGTTTATATTTTACTCTGACTCACTAGTCACTGCTAGTTCTCTATGTATAGTAGATATTTCTATTACAGCTCTCTCTCTCTGTTTACATACAGCATTTCTTTCAGTACCTGTATCTTACTTTACTGCATGATTATATTTTCTAACCTGCTATGAACTGTTGAGATGTACTGTGCTCGCTCCAGTCCTGACTGGACCTGTTGATAAATTTTACAGATAGCCTGGAGGTGCCTGCTAGCCTAGAGGAGACACAGTAGGGTTTGTTTAGGTAGTTTTCATTTTGTCTGGAGTTGTATTTACTTTGGGGATTACTGTATCTTTATTTGAGTTTTGAGATGTACTTCTGGGTTCATGTATCTTAGACACTTAGACTTCTATCTCCTGTATTTATTTTGGATTTCATGTTTTATCTATCCTTATCATGCTCTACCTTAGATGTGATTGAATCTGTATCTGCTATGTCACCCCCATTCGGGGAGTATAAACTGTTTAGCCTTATACTGTTAAATGCATGAGACCTAGGACAGCGTTCTACCGCCGACACTGCGGCGTAGGCTGGGCGTCGTTACGTTCTCGTGCCCTAACTCTAGGGTACGGGTCGTGACAGGCTGGCTTTTGACTGGCTAGGCCTGGGGATGACTTTTGGGCTTGGGGGTTTTCTCGGGTGGGGTTTTCCTATTAATTCCAATATATGTGTATGTGTGGGGGCTCGGTTTTAGGAAGGATGTTTCTGCCCACTTTGGTTTCTCTTTTTCTATTTTTATATTCATTTCTAATATGCAATATGTATATACATTTATACATACACACACTTATATATATATTCATATATATATTTATATATATAGATACATATACACTCGCATACAATATATATTTATATATACATACACATACAAATGTATACAACATATATTTATAAATACATACACATACACATGTATACAATATATATTTATATATAAATACTCACTTATATAATATATATACACATATATATTATTTATATAATAAAAGATTTAATAAAATAAGTCGTTATCATTTAATCACAACAAAGTATATTAATGATAATAAAAATCCTAATAACAATTAAAATAGCCCAAAAGTCGTTTCTGATGGATATAACATGAACACTACTTATCTGGCTCCAGAAGATCATACAAATTTTGTAAAACACTATTTAATAATAATAATACCTATAATCTTCATATAACAAATATTTAGAAAAATAATTGCCATTTCCTAAAAATATATAAAAAATATTTGCATTTACCAAACATATCTACAAGGCCGTATTTGGTCCCACTACATGCCTACATGGGCTTGAATTTGACTTGGGCCCAATCTGGACAGGTTTGATACAACCGGGTTCCCTAAAACTCAATAATATAATTAAATAATAAATAAAATCTTCGGTAAGGGTTAAGCTGCAACTTGGTCTGGTTTTCCTAGTTAGGACGTCGCTATGGCTCGACCTTCCCTACCAGGGCTAATACACAAGTCAAAGCACGCCATTGCACTATCCGTGCCATGATTCCTAGTCGTCTGGTACTCCAAAACTCAACCATGGCTAAAGTCATCTACCGTAATAATTAACTAAATAATTATTTATAAAAATCATAAATCACCATTTAAATCAAATAAATAATAAAAAAATATTTCAAAAATATTCGGGAAGAGGAGTTACATGGTTATTACCCCTCCATCGCTTGTCATGGGCTCTACCGCCTCTGTAGCCGCTGCTTTGGAGACTGTTGTGGTTCCTCCTCTAGTGCCACCCTCCGAGGCTAAGTTGGTGGCAACCGATCGTCTTCTGGCCGTCCTCGGATTGTCCCTGGACGATATCGCCAACCCTTCGAGCATAACGTTGGAATTTGGATCTCTTCCCATGGCAACGAAGAAGAAGAGGCTGAAGTGTAACGCCTATAGTTCGTATTACGTATTTTGGTATACGTGTACGTATTTTGACTCATATTGCATATCTCACTGTATCACTACTAAAATATGCTATATTAGCGACGTTGTTTAGCAACGGAATAAAATACCGTCGCTAAATATGTAATATAGCGACTCCCTTCTATTGACATCGCAAAACGTCGCTGAATAGCGACGTTCAGCGATAGTAGATAAATTACGTCGCGGAATAGCGACATTCAGCAACATATTATTAAAATATGTCGCCATATATTAAAATGGTTGCGACGTTTAGCGACGTCGACTGTTGACGTCGCTAACTTTTTTACTTAGGGCACAGACTGTTTCTTTTTTCTCCCTCACTCGAAAATTTCATAATTTTCATTTTCCCACGAGCTCTCGGCGACTCCCTCCCCCCCCCCCCCGGCGACTCCCTCCCCCCCCCCCGGCGACCCCTTTCCCCCCCCCGTCGAGTTCCTCCTCCTCGAGCTCCTCCTTCCCCAATCCATTTTCCCTCGAGCTCTTGGCGACTCCCACCCCCCCGACGACTCCCTCCCCCCCGATGACTCCCTCCCCCCCCGGCGACCCCTACCCCTCCCGTCGAGCTCCTCCTCCTCTTCGGTAAACCCTAACCTAACTCCTCCTCCTCCTTCTCTCTCCCCCACACACACACAGAGACACACACACACACGGATACACGGACACACACACATACGGACACACGGACACACACACACACAGACACAGACACACATGGATACACACACACACACAGCTATTGTGTGTGTTTGAGTAGGGATGGCAACTTCCCCCGAACCCGACGGGGCCCCAAATTTTTTTCCTCGATGGGGACGGGTTTGGGGATATAGAAATGGGGATGGGGACGGGAATGGGGATTAAACAAAATCCCTGATAATAGTAACAATAAGGCTCATGTATCCGAGCATGTACCTACCCTGCATATAGGAAGGCCACAGACTAGTACAAACCAGGTGGGGATTTCGAAGGCATGTTAGGCATGAACTCCTCTTTGATACCCATTAGACAATAATAGGTGAACTTTCCTTTATATTCAAACTGATACTAAGTCAATGTAAGAGTGTCCATGTTATGTTATAAGGTTTTCACCTAGATATCAGATTTGACAAGCATATCTAGGTAGCAATTGGTACCAGAGAGTGATGATACCAAGTCACTACAAGAGTGCACATGACTTGGGGCTATGTACTAGCAGACCTGTAAATAAGTGCCTGTAACTTCACTTCTCGGAGATTTTTTATTATTATTATTCATGAAAATCCTTAAATAATTTCCTCAAATATTATTTTCCTTAGCCAATTATTTTTTTCTTTTCTCAAATTAACCTAACCTATTGGGCTAACCTGTGTTTGGGCCAATTGGTTCCTGGGCTGCATTGGTCCATGGGGGAATGAAGGATTGGAATGTTTTATTTTAAATCAGCAAGCCATTCCTTCTCCTCTCTTCTCAATGGTTCTATTCTGTGAGAATTTGAAATTCTGCATCTTAACTGATTTTGGCAGGGGATGATTTCATCTTCCCTCCAATTTCAATTCGGGAGGGGGGACCCCATCTAACCGCCTATTTAATCCCTTTCTCCCTCCTTATAATTGTACCATTCATTTGTTTCATCTCTCTCAAAATCCCTGCAGCAGAGCTCAAGTCAGACACTGTGGTGGATACGTGAAGGAGGACACAGAGTTGGTGTCGAGGAGTACTCTCCATCGATCGGCCAAGAGTTTGATCAATTCCTTGGTAAGTATCTAAGATTTCAATTCTTTGATTTGATTCATTCTCGACCAACTTTGATCCGATCTTGTTCATTTGGTTTTTGCTCATCTCTTTCTAAGGATTGAATCGATCCAGACTGTCTCCTCTTGGATTAATCTATTGGAATGTTCAAATCCCTGCTAGACTCGATTAAGCATTTCCTGTGCACCAACCAGTGGTGAAGAAATGTGAGTATCAATTCTTACTTGTGCACATTTAAATTTCTGAACCTTATTTAGATCGGATCTGATCTTTTGGAAATAGATCTGAGGATGATCAGATCTGAACTAGTTGCGTGAGCAATTCAGATGATCAAGAGGTGTTGATGCACCCTTACTATTTGATTGATCTCCTTGTAGTTCCCTGTGGCATCACATTGAATTTTGGATTTGGATCTTGAGCCTTAGAATTTTAGTAAGTTTTTCTAAGACTCGTGATTCATTCTTTTTGAAATGATCTGTGGTTTAGTTTGGGACATGATCTCTGGTTCCCCATCATTTCCTTTATTATGACTCAGGAATTCAAGGACAGAGGCCTTGAGTCGTGTGTTCGACACAGAGTTGGTGTCGAGTCACAGCTACAGATTAGCATCGGGAAGGTAATTTCATTAACCCATTCTTTCCATTTATTTCTGTTGATACATGGTGTTGAGTGCAGTATTCAGCATA
Organism: Iris pallida; assembly: GCA_029216955.1. Classification (NCBI taxonomy): domain Eukaryota; kingdom Viridiplantae; phylum Streptophyta; class Magnoliopsida; order Asparagales; family Iridaceae; genus Iris; species Iris pallida. Next base: position 18,026 of record JANAVB010008915.1, on the reverse strand, counting down.
GTAGGTTGTTAGGATGTTTATGATAAAATGTTAATTCGAATAACTTTGTTAGATAGTCACATTGATTTGTGGTGTTCATAACTATATTTACCTCTCATGATTGGAGTAATGGTAGTGATAACTTTGTAAACTAGTTGTTGGAAGGAAGTATCATGTTGATCCTGGACTTTATAGGAATTTCAGTTGCATTATAGCTGGTTATATTTTAACTGCATCTCTGTGGGTTTAATATTGATATGATGTCCTGTGCTAAGGAATTAATTATTAGTCGAGAGATTTAGTGTCAGGTATCCTGAGAATATTTACGAGTTGGGACATAAGGAAACCACAGGGATCGAGTGGTTCAGTCCAGTTAGCTTAGCTTGCAATGACTAAGCAGGGATTCAAATATTTGGGAGAACCAACAGTTGTAATATTCAATTCTCATATTTTATTTTTTGTGTTTAGTTCCTGCAAGCCAGTTGACATGATTAGATGAACTTACTCATTTTAATCAGCTCTCATATTGAAACACCTAATCTATTTCAGTTAGTTTAAATGTTTTACCTAACATTGAACTATAGAAGCTTGGATGAGGTGAGTGCCTGAGTTTTTGTGTTCCTACAAAGAATACTTTATCCCAAATTTCCAAATTCTGAAGCTAGAAACCTGAGAATTTTTATCTCACAGGATGTGTGGGTATTCAGGATTGTTACTAACAGTTAGGAATCCTATTCTAGCAGATACTTCATCTTGAATGAGTAAACCTGGGACATTCAGTACCATGTTAGGATCAGTAGAGAAGTAGCTAATCTAAATTGCATATGTTATGTGGACTGTGTTGGTTCAGGTAGCTAGTGTTTCCTGTGTTTAAATGTCCAAGTGATTGCATTTCCTGTGACTTGGAAATTTCAATGAATGGATCCCTGTGTTGGAATATCCTGTGGTTTTGAATGAACAACTAGCCCTGTTATGCCCTGTCCCTGTAAGGATATTGTCTATTTGCTTCCATGTGGTTGTCACTTCGAATGGAAGTGTATTAAATTATTGAATCTCAGGACAGGAATGAGGGGACTGATATATACAGTGCTACTTATATCACATTGTTGTTGTGCTATTGAATGGACATTAATTCCTATAATGACCTATCTCATGTACAACTCTATTGAAGTTAGTTCATGTTCCTCCTTAACAGGGAGTGGTCCTTATAACCTATGTGTGTAGGCTAGGGTGAAACTCTCCTTATTTCGAGCTTGTATCTGCTATAACCTGAGGGTTGGATATATAAATGCATTGGCTCAAGGAGCTGGCAGGAGCTATTTGAAGTATAGGTCAGGATTGTACAGGTTTGTAGGTTTAATAGTCTCAATGTCAGATATCAGGGACTGTTAAGTATACCTGTACAATTCTTTTGTAGATGGGATTTGGGTCTGTGTTACTCTTGTTAGAGTGAGGCAGGGTACTAATCAGTAAGCAAAGAAGATGGTGAGTAGGATGGTGTATTAGGCTAGGACAGTGAGTTCTCAAGTTAACTGCAGGTTCTCTTGATAGAAGCCTTAGCCACTGTCATAAGGTTTATAACTAAAACCTGAGAACTGATGTGGTGGTATCATGGCTGTAATGATAGAGTCTGGTTTCATAAAAGCCTGGGATTATCTCACAGGCCATTTAAGACTAAGTTGAATGTTAAGAGGTTTAAATATGAGATTGAGGACTGGTAGGTGGAATGAAATCATTGTTCAGTAGACTAATAGTTGTTTCCAGTAAACTGTAGACTGTCAAGGTGCAGAACACATTGAGTTAGGGATGATTACTAAGGCATTGTCTCAAGAAACTAGGAAGAAGGGCTAGTATTGTAGATTGAAGAAGTATTTGAATAATGTTTTAGTCTATAAAATTAGATTTTGTAAACAATCATATCTATAGTGTAAATTACTATTTATAGAAACCAAGAATGGTATTTAATGATCTTTTGTATTTAGACTTTGAGTAGTGGATTATAAGATAGGTTTAAGTAGAGGATTTGATTAATATGTTTAAATCAGGATTAGAATTTTGTGATAACCAATAAAGATTATATAGAAATTAACCAACTTGTACACATCATTATTACATACAGGAGGATATCTAGCTCTTTTGCCTACTTGTACTTCCCTGGAGCAAGGCAAGTACACTCTACGGTCTTGTGCATTTCAATATATCCTGTGCTTTCTTGATTGACACATTGCAACATGTCATGTACTTTCTGGTGCTCATGTTCCTTGTTCTTATTACTTGTACCTGGGGAGGGGAAATATACTATTTATGTGACCAAACCCAAGAAACAACTCAGGTGTGTTTAGCTTAGACCCCGCATCGTGTACGCGGGTTCTTATTACTTGTACCTGGGGAGGGGAAATATACTATTTATGTGACCAAACCCAAGAAACAACTCAGGTGTGTTTAGCTTAGACCCCGCATCGTGTACGCGGGTCCTAAGCCGTACCATTCATGTGCTTTCAAGTGCTTTCATGTGCTTATCCCTAGCCGGTCACATAATTAGTTATATTTCAAATATTGTACACATATGTTCAGGAGATATACCTTGTACTTATTTTCTGTGATTCCTGAGATACCATGTTCTTTTCTGTGCTTACATATCATGTTCTTTCATGTTCTTACATACCATGTTCTTTAATGTACTTTACACACCCTATTCTTTCATGTACTTATTCACCATATTCTTTTCTGTACTTTTCATGTTCCCTTGTACTTTCATATCATGATGTCTTGTTCATTACCTAGAATTGTACTTGCTTCGCTCCTGAATAGGATATGTTGCAGGTGAGTTGGAGGCCCTGTGCGACACTTACTATGGTCAGGATATTGCTTTCCTTGCTGAGCCAACTGGAGCTGCTTGTGACTTAGAGGCTGCAGAAGCCTAGAGTTTACCATTAGCTTTTATATTCCTGTATTGAGACTAATAGACTTACTTTCATTTGCTGGAATGTAATAAATTCTGAGTTGTATTTTACTATGGTTGGGACACATTTATAGATGCTGTGACTTCATACATGTTCATATTTACCTGGTTAGTTTCCCTAGGTTGGTACAGCTTACTTTGTTGTGTCTAACGACAAAGGCTGGGCGTGTCCGACTCGTGTCCGATTATTCGGGAGTGGGTCGTGACAGTGCCTGTGTGAGTAGAAGGGTCTGTAGCAATTTGAAGGATAAGTAGGATTTAATTCATTCCTTTGTATAAGTGTTCACTTGTAGAAAAGTTGGCCATGGTGATGTTCCCAGTTCTAGTTAGGAACCTTATATGGGACTCTGATACCTGGTAATGCCTAGGGACAGGTTAAGCCTCAGGATATTAGGCACTGGAGTAGGCTTATGCATAATATTTTAAAGTACATGATATTATCTGATTTGAGATACTTGCAGCAGACATTTAGTAAGGAGTGGTTTATAGTCATAGAGTAGATGATTATCATCGACAATTTCTGCCAAAAGATCATCCGTTCAGAAGGAACATGAATGCATTCCGTGCCGGCGTTGTAGAGAAGGGTGATCCACCGCCAAGGTGGTACGGAGCCACGATATGGGAGGAGGTTAGAGATTTTCCAAGTGCTATCGAAGATCCTACGACTGGGTACAAGTGCGATGGATTTGGTAGAGATCATAACTGGACAAAGAGGAGCATATTCTGGGATCTGCCATATTGGAGTACCAATCTGATCAGACATAATCTTGATGTCATGCATATTGAGAAGAATGTGTTTGATAACATAATTAATACTGTGTTGGACGTAAAGGAAAAAACGAAAGACAATTCCAAGGCCAGGTTGGACTTAGAAGAAATATGCAAACGCCTTGCGTTGCATTTGATAGAGGAGAATGGAAAACAGTTCCTGCCGAAGTCGATTTTCTCACCGGACAAGAAGGATAAAGTGAGACTTTGTCGGTGGATCCAGGGCCTAAGATTTCCAGGCGGATATATGTCAAATCTGAGAAGATGTGTCGATTCGATGGAAAATAAATTGACGGGTATGAAGAGCCACGATTGTCACGTATTCATGGAGAGGTTAATTCTGATTACATTTCGGAAATTCTTACCGCAGACAGTTTGGGATCTATTGACGGAGCTAGCATATTCTTCAGGGATCTTTGTTCTAAGAAATTGCTCGTTGATCGTCTAAAAAAGCAAGAGAAGGACATTGCGGTAACACTGTTCAAGCTAGAGAGGGTGTTTTCTCCTGGATTCTTCGACTCTATGGAACATTTGCCGATTCATCTATCCTATGAGGCACATGTTGGTGGATCCGTCGAATATCGATGGATGTACCCGTTCGAGCGACATTTGAATCACCTAAAAAGAAAGGTGAAAAATAATACACGGGTCGAGGGTTCTATTTGTGAAGCCTATGTTCTCGAGGAGATTACAAACTTTTGTTCGATGTATTTCAAGCCTCATGTTGCAACTAAAAGAACGAGAGCTTCCAAAAACGACGACGGAGATCATGAATGTAATGATACAATACTGAAGGTATTCAATGCCAGTGGAAAGCCATCGGGTAAAATGAAGAAGAGATATCTGAACGATGATGAGCTAAGGGCTGCTCAGTTGTATGTATTACTCAACTACGACGATGATGAAGTAGAGAAGCTGGAGGGGTAAGTAATTAATATGTTTACATTATTTTAATAATATTGATTATTATACTATTACCTTAATTGAACGATGTTGTTTTCAGCATATTTAATGATGATGTGAGGTCAGGTAGGCCACACATAACAGAAGAAGAACTAGAACAAGAAATGAGGCATTATTTTCTATCATGGTTGAGTGCATATATAAGACTTGAGAACTCTGTAATTACCTTTCTGTATGTGCACTTGAGAATGAGCTTAATTTATTTTTTTGTGGTATTTAGGTCGATCGTCCATACACAAGACTTGAGAATGAGTCTATTAGAACCCTAGACAAGGGACCAATTTATGCTGCAAAAATATGGCCAAGCTACTGTGTTAATGGGTTTAGGTTCAAGTCAACAACTTGCTCGATCAGAGACAACTTTGTGGATCTCGATTCCACCAAAAAAAGCTGTTTGTGTATCAGATCTTCGAACTACAAAGATATTGATACGGGTAACGATTTCTATGGCATCCTATGGGAGATTGTGGAGCTGACATATAGTTATGGAATAGAGCCTGCTAAGATTATGTTATTCAGGTGTGATTGGTTCGATCCGATTGAAGGTCAAGGTTGGAAAGTAGACAAGCACGATCTTGTGGATATAAACTATCGGCGTCGATATCAAGCCTATAAACCATTTGTCCTATCAAGTCAGGCTCAGCTTGTGTACTTCACAAGTTATCCTAAACGGGGAACAACAAGGTCGAACTGGTGGGCAGTATGCAAGACCAAAGCTAGAAATACCTTTGAGGTTGACGATATAGCTTATCAGGAGGATTAACTACCTCTTGTAACAAATATTATAGAAGTGGACACGACGGAAGTTCCTCATTACACATCTAATTGTGTAGAAGAAGTAGAATTATCTGAAGAGGAAGATGAAGATGAAAGTGAAGATGTAGAGGAGGAAGAAGAAGAAAAAGATGATGAAGAAGATGAGCTAAACGAACTAGATGAATTTTTAGAAGAGGATTAAATCTGTACGTTTGTTTTATCATCATATTTGACACTTTGTGACACTTTTATCATATAAATCTGTGACACTTTAGTGACACTTTCATTTGTGACTATGAGATTTTTCAAAAATCTGTGATGTCTATCATATAAATATGTATATTTGTTTTATTATCATATGTTATTATCAGGTATGACTAGACTAGGAGGAGGACGACGCGGAGGATATTATATTAGGCAGTCCCGTCTGCCTCGGGCTGGGGATGCAGATTCCGTACCCTCATCCTCATCTCTGAGTATGCCAGTGTACCGTTATGTTCCCGGTCCATTACCGGGACAGGACAGTTCCAGCAGGTTGGCGACTCCTCCCTCGTCGTCCAGCATTCCTGATCCCGCGTCCAACATTCCTCCCGCGTCCAGCATTTCTCCTGTCGATGGCTCCATAGGGAGAGCCAACGTCGAGCATATTGAGGACGACAATCAGACTGATCCTGTCCAGGCAGGAGGTGAGAGCGACCCTCCATGCGCTCCCCCGGACGAGACGCGTATGGAGATTTGGACGGACGGGCCTACGAAGTAAGTTAATTAGTTAATATATATTTCTCAAATGATTATATGTACATATATATTCATGAAATTTATTATTGTATAGATATCGACCAACTGCAGTACAGAGACAGCTGGGGTTATTTCTGAGGCAGAACTATGGTGGGCCTTGGATTAACTACTCAGATGCTCCTGCGGATAGGAAGGCCTTTTGGTTGGCCCACTTCAAGGTAAAAAATTTGTTTATTTTTAAATTTTAATAATCATTTGTGTATGTTATATAACTTTTCTATTTTACTTCTTGTAGAGGACCTATTTCTATCCACCACCGGACGGCGAAGATCGAGGCCCAATTTTCTGCCGTCGCAGGTGTCACGCCCCGCTCCCGCAGGAGCGATCGTCCTTACTAAGACGTGATGCCGCACGGGCCTAGGTTGCGCCCGTGCAAGGCCAAGTCCAGAAACGGCCGATTTGAGCTAGGCCATAAAGTCGCACAGAGTGTCCCCAATTGCAGCGGAAAGTAATTGAACACAAGTTGAAACGAATTCAAACACTTTATTGATTTTCAAGAAGTTTACAAGCGGCGCTAGGCCGATATTACAAATCGCTCAAGCTCTCTCTTTCTGAAACATAAAAGGCGTGCCAAGTGGCTTACAAGATGGAATGATTCATGGCGATGTTCCGATACATTATGTCCTGTATAGGGTGCTTCAGCTCCTTGCAACGCTCCAAGGCTCCAGAGATAGCTCCGCGCCTTAGCACGTTCGATGGAAGCTCCGCACCCGCCGACTTCTCCTGCTTCCTGCAAGCAGACTGTGGGGTTATCAGTACATTGTTATGCACTGGTGTGGAGGCTAGCTCGCCCACAATGCTATCATTACCGAACACGTTCCATTTACTTTTGTGCATCTCTATCATTCATTGTCTTTCTAATCTTGCCTTAGGGTCAATTTCATAGCACATATCATAACCTATCCCGTGTTGCCGATTTCAAGTGTCGCATGGAAATATATGCACGACTTACCGATACTTACCGTCCGGCCTTCCCTGTTCAAAGTAAACCAAGTTAGACAACATTTCATGTGTAATAACATAACACGATTCATGTACGTATTCAATATCAAGTGCGTGTCCCTTCCTCGGGTCTAGCGCATCGTAATCATATTCTTTAACTCATTATACAAGTATTCTTGATCATTTGGTGTATTACATTCAAGCCAGTTCAGGAGGTACATTATTCAGTTAACATCAGTTTACTTTGATTTCAATGCAAAGACTTGCACGTGGATTGCCACCAGCAAAGCCCACCTATTCTATATGCACTTGGTCGCTGGCATGACTAGCCATCTGGACATTTCCCCTGTGGCAATTCTCAACTTAGCGTAGGGTGATGGCTGGTACACCCCGTTAAGTCTCTTAAATTTACCCTGCACTTACGTCCCTTGGTGCCCAAGCCCGCACCCAAGCAGACCGTAAGCCCCGTTTTGATTCCGCATAGGCCGGCCACGGTTTGCCCCCCAAACGCCCGTGTCGCAGAATCCTTCCACTCGACGGCCACGGTTTACCCCCCCATCGCCTGTGCCATTTGTCCACGACCATTTCGTATTATCTTGTCTTTTACTTAACGGCTATCTCCGCCGTAGGCTAACCCTTAGCCATAATGCGTTATCGACCAGGTTGGCGTCCGTACAGCGCGGGTAGCGAGCCCGGTTGCACGTGCCCGTCACACCTGTCGCTAACCATTCTTTTCTTTATTAACTTTCATGATTTCTTTCTTTTCTTTCTTTCTCACTTGTTCATTCATTCATTGGTTCATTCACGTATTTATTCATTCATTCATTCATTCATTGATTCGTTGATTCATTTATTCAAGCATTTCGCAACTCCCAATGCGGGAGTCGCCTTGGCGACCCATCGGTCCCATAGCCTTTCAATGTCGCTATACTCTACTCGGAACGACTATATTGATAGTCTTCCCTTTCATTGTTGTAACCCATTCATTGTTTCATTGTTGGACGCATAAGGAGCAAAAACGTAGGCTTGTGCCGTAGCACGAGCGTGGAGCGCGGTGTGAGAGTTCTCATATTTTCCATATTCTATTCCATATTCTATACAAGCATACAAGATGGAATTATTCCCTTCGCTAGGTGCGTTGGGTCATTTATTAGCATACGAGGTGTTATCGCCTAGCGATTTCCGTAATAGTGTCCGTATTGATATGTGTCTAGGCTAAGCACAGACGGGTTCATCGGAGCCACCCACCTTAGCGATGTTCGCCTCGGCCGAGCGATACTCCGAGCGCACCTTTGATAGTCTAAGTCTGGATTCATCTTTGACGGGCCATTGTAAGTCTTGCATTAATTCGCATCGATACTTCATCGGGTCAAAACAACTCTTCGGGTCGACGGCTCGTTTTTGAGTCGTTGCACTTGCCGTTTGAATCGGCGTTCCGCTAGGGCGGAGCGGGTCACTACAGCAAGCAAGCTCATCCGTGATGCAATCTACGACCAGAAGTCTCGTGATTGCTCCGAAAAGCCGATCCATGGTTGGATCACGCTAGAGGAATGGACTGCGATGAAGGCTAGATTCGGCGAGGCCAGGTACCAGGAGCGGTCTGACAAGGCCAAAGTGGCACGGTCGAGCGCCAGTAAGTGGTGTGGTAGCTCCATTCCGATGATGGAGCATTTTCGTCGTATGGTACGTTTCCTATGACAGACATCATTTTATATATAGTTGGATAGAATGTTTAATACTAATAATAGATAATATATTTTAACAGGTAAAAAAGGGTGAGGACCCGAACATGGTGACCGTCTTCCTGGTCACCCATCGGAGGACTGGAGAGTTCATTGATGAGAGGGCGACGCAGGCATATGTACGTTCTATTCTTTATATTAATTTACTATAATTTAGAAAACAGGAAAATAGATATCAATATAGACTTTAGCAAACACTTACACGTTAGCAAACATTGTTCTAGGCCGAATTTTTTCGGCTACAAGAGGAGGCGGCTGATGCTGCTAGTGCGCCAGCAGAGGGAGGGGCTGGTACTTCCTTCCAGCCGCCTACAGCTCCATCGCCGGACGACCTCTGGATGACCGCCGTTGGCGGTCTTCAGAAGGGTACGTACTACGATAGGGGATCCTACGACACCTATTTGGCTTCGGAGTCATTCCGGGCCCCCTCTATCAGTGCGCAGTCTCCAGCTTCGTAGGCGTCATTACGAGCTCAGGATATTGGTCGTCAGATCGACGAGCTACGTCGCGAGTTGCAGCAGCAGATTTCTGATCACCATACCGCAGAGCGACGATCCGATGATCACCAGACGATTTGATGCGGTCGAGTCCAGTATACAGGAGCTGATGAGTCTACAGCAGGCTACAGCTGCCAACTTACACACGCTCACCGAGTCTACGCAATACACAGAGCGTAGACATGTCGAACTGGAGGGATCGCAGAGGACCGTGGCTGCCTTACTCAACCAGCTACATACTTCTCTTGAGGAGAGTACTCAGAGGATGGTGAGTACCCTTGCTGCGCATGGTGACCGACTGCGAGAGCTGGAGCAGATACGTCCTCCCGGTCCATCGATGGCGCCGACTCCAGACATTGCACTACCTTCTACTGCCCCTACGGTGCAGCTCACACAGGAGCAGTATGAGTACATGCTATCCCAGATGCGCGGCAGGGGTCCTCAGTGATCCCGTAGATTTTTTTATCATCTTTGTATGTATTGGCCCTATGGGCCCATTGACCGTTCTGTACACTGATTTTCATTCTTATTTGCCCTCCATTGTGGACATGTATGTTTGTTGGATATTTACTTTGTTGGTATTTTCATTATAATATTTACTTTGTGATATTTACTTTGTGATATCTGCGACGGGGATGACAAATATGCCTACGCTGGGTTATAAGCGATGATCTGATATACAAAGGAGGTGCTGCCCAATTTTTAAAAAAATATGTTTGGTATTTTTGTGATGATGTGTGTCTGTGTAAACACAGACACACAGCATAACAAAAATACCAAACATATTTTTAAATTTTTTTTTCATAATATCTGCGACGTATAGCGACGTTCTGCGACATATAGCAACGTAGACAGACATCGCTAATTAGCGCTATCACGTCGCTATCCGTCGCAGTCCGTCGCTCAGTAGCTGATGTGGCCAAGAGTTAACGTCGCTAATTTGGTCGCCATACGTCGCTAAACTACTGACGTGGCATGCATACCATGTCAGCACATAAAAAGGTCCGACGTCGCTACCTAGTCGCACAACGTCGCTAATTTGGCGACGTTCCTATTCGTCGCCCTCCGTCACCAAATTTGCGACGACCCAGCGACATTCTGGTGACGTCTTAAACAGCGAAGTAGGACGACGAATTTGTCATCTGCGACTAGCTTTTTCATGACCTTCATTTTTCGTCGCTAAAGTCGTCGCTAATTACCTTTAGCAACGTATTTTCCTTAATTAGCGACGTATCTGGACGTCGCTAATTTAGCTTATTTTAGTAGTACATGGTTTATTTTAGCATTTCATTGGTTATGGTTTATCTTGGTTTGGTTTGGCTTGGTTTGGTTTGCTTTTGGGTTCATCATGAACCAAAAGAAAACCCCTACCTACCACCACCATTATCATTTAAAACCCAACCTAACTTTTCTCTCTCCTCCACTTTCTCATTTACTTTCTTCCTTCTCCATTAAACCCACCACCAACCAAGAACACCCCTTAGGCAAGTGCAACTTGCTTCATGGAGGAACTCAAATTTTTTTGTTTCATTTTCTTCCTCACGAGATTCTAAGACACGTTACTACTTAGCATTTTCAATTTCCATGGTTTATTTCTTGTAAATCTAAGTTTGTTGTATTTTCATATTTTTTGGGTTTTGATCCATCAAATGTTATTATTTTCAAGTTTTGATTGTTCTATGTTGTAGAAAATTTTATTCTACCCCATTTTAACCTATAGAAGTCCCAAATTGGACTTATAGTGAAGATTTTATGGAGCTTGGAAGCTATGGATTCCATGGCCATCCTTCTCAGATTTTCGGAGAAGATGGGTATCCATCTACCCAGCCGCATAGATGGGTACCCATCTACTGCCGCATGATACCCCCATCCACTTTGTCGCATGGAACTCATCTACCTAGCCGCATAGATGGGTATCCATCTACCCAGCCGCATAGATGGGTATCCATCTAACCAGCCGCATAGATGGGTACCCATCTACTGCCGCATAAGACCCCTATTCGCTTTGCCGCATGGAACTCATCTACCCAGCCGCATAGATGGGTATCCATCTACCAAGCCGCATAGATGGGTACCCATCTACTGTCGCATAAGACCCCCATTCACTTTACTGCATGGAACTCATCTATCCAGCCACATAGATGGGTATCCATCTACCCAGCCGCATAGATGGGTACCCATCTACTGCCGCATGAGACCCCATCCACTCTTGGCCGCATAGTACATATTTTGGTTATTTTTCTTGTCCTATTTGGCTAATTTATGGCCAGAATTTCTTCCAACTCCCAACATAAAAGTTGTGGATCTTTTTTTTGGCTTCAAGAATATGTTACTAACCATTTATGCAAGTTTTCTTATTTATGATGATGTAAGGATAGAACACGATAGTGGCCTGTTAAGGCACACTCTTAACCAGTAACAAGTAACATGACATGACAGTGGCCCGTTGTGGTACACTCACGACAAGAATGATTGACAAGTAACATAGCATGATAGTGGCCCGTCGTGGCACACTCTTGATAAGTAAACCTGACATGATATACCTCGATATGCTGTTATGACGGCTAGCACGACATGACAAGAATAAATGGCCTGGACATCGTGGGCGATTGTGTTTGTACAAATAAACCAGTATTGTCTTGCATTATGTCTAGGACGGGGAACCCTGAGTACCACGGTCAGGAGTACCTACGGAAATTGACTAAGGCAAATAACTAGAGTAATCCAGTAGTCATGAAGAGATTTCCTAGCTACAGACAATCCCGTTATCTGGACGCGCAAGTGGACTTGTAGCCTGCCGACGAGTAGGGCACATTTCCAGCATACTGTCATGTGCTGCATCCTTCATGAACGGATATTCGACCTGGATAACCTGGATGGTCTGCAGGGCTTGTGGCTGTTGTAATTATCTTATTGTATCTTGCTAGTAACAAGGCCTGTGATAACCCTAGTTAGTTAAAGTATCAAGCCGTACTTATTGCTTGGCCGTGAATTTTGGATGGAGTCTAAGCCTTGTCTTATCCCGGGTACCTGGTTACTTCAGTAACATGATTGCTCATGTTTACCTTGTCAATAACTGATCGGAATAACTTCTCATCTCTAATATTTATTGCCCTATTTAGATTTCATGTCTTAATTATCTTCTTATTTTATGTTCTAATATGCTGGTTTTAGTTCTTAAGTGAAGCCTCCTTTGTGGCATTTGCTCTTTCTGGGATCTGATCCAGCTGATTTTGCATGGCCAGATACCGGAACAGCTCCAGAGGATCTTCCTACCTTCCAGCCAGATGGTGACCACCAGGCGTAACCCTGGCAACGAATGGATTTTATTTTTGCTCTCCCACTCTATTGTAAAAATATTTTTTAAGGCGTTTAGTCGACGAGCACATGTTAGCTCGATTGCACTTTACTTACTGTCTGCCTACGGGCTGTAGCATGATTAACAAATCCTAGGGTTGATCATGTATGACTGAAACTCTTGCTAGTCTTCACATTTAGTATAACTAGCTTCATGATCATCCAAATATGTAATGTATGGGATGCCTTACTATTGTATATTTGGTGCTCTGACATCTTGTAAATGTTATTACTTGCTTGAGATTGAGACAATAGTCTTGTTCATGACCATAAGAGATTGATGGCTTGTAGTTAAACCCTCATGTATCTAGACAGCCGTGACCGTATAGCGAGGTGGGTTGCACTTCAATATACGTAGCTGGCTATGTTCGCCCCCGCTCTCCAGTATTCTGGTTCTGGGTCGTTACATGAAGGAGAGGGTGGAAGCGTTCTGTCATCTGTTTCATGCTTCTGTTGTTCGATCCCTCGAGGTCATCAACGACTTTGACTGCTCCTCCCCTTAGTTGTCTGTTATTGGGGTTCTTGTGTTTTTTTATTTGGTACTGGGTCTTCATGGCCTTGTCTTATATTTTTTTAATCAATGAAGTCTTTCTGGTTTCCTTCTTTTAGAACTTGCTTGGCTTGTACATGATGTTTATGTATCCCAGAGCTGATGTTTGCTTGTCGTGATAGAAATATGATCCATAATGTACCTATTTTGGGCACTGATAGCATGTAGTAAGTTGAAATCAAGGAGACTGACGAAGGCACTTTGCTAGAAGAAATTCTAGTTGACCCACTATCCATAACGACTTGATAATCAGGCATAAATAATGTGAGAGTAAGGAACGTTCCTTGGAGAATGGATTAGGGTTAGATGGACTCGTTACCCACGACGTAACTAAAACTCGGCACGGATAACAAGGTAAAATAATAAATAACTATCAGGGACAATATGAGCGTGACAGTGGAAATAAGGAGATGTCTGCTCAGAGGTAATATGGACGTGATAAGTATCTATGGACGCTATTTAGGAACAACATGGTTGAAACTATGAATAATGGGGTAAACATTCATTCAGAGGTATTGTGGACGTAACGAACAGACCCCAATAGTTTGGAAAATAACCAGAGGTGATATAGACATGATTATTTTCTTGAAAGTGGTTGGATAGGTAGTTTAAAGGTAATATGGACGTGAGCTACCAGTTTGGATGACTTGCTCCTTGCTGGAAAAGAGGAATATATTTGAAGGAAGGATATCTCTGGCTCAACTGGGGACCCGAGATAGAATACCCTTGAGGCAACTGGGTCTCAAGTAGGGACCTATATACAAGTGGATTGGAATGAGAACTTGTTCTTTATGAGGAGGTAATGCAAACTGAAGCATCTGCCGAATACTGTTGGCCGAAGTTCTGCTGCATGCTACTGGTTGGAGCTCTGTCACATGCTATCAGCTGCAGCTTTACCGCATACTCGCAGCATGACATCCGTCCAGTTGAGTCCCGAAATGACACCTTTACTTGAGGCATGGGATTCAAGGCAGCATTGACCATGAATATGCCATTCCATCAAGGAGGCTTGATTCATCAGTATTAATACAAGATTCATTGCGTTAATTGAGGTATAATCTTTTTCCAACCGATGCATTAAATGTGGCTTGACCGGGTATGGTATTTGAGCCTATAAATAGGGGTTCCTGGAGAAAAAATTCTATCTGTTCCTCTTCTCTTCTTTTCATGATCGAGGATCCTTCTTGTGACCTCCCATCCAATCCGCCTCCTGTCAGCGAGTTATGGGGAATCTGGAATGGCCTTCGACGGCATACCATCGGTTGCTATTGGAGCCTACCTTGGATAAGAGGATGCCCTTACACGACCTTTTGCTGCGGTCGGTACATGCTTCTTCCGTGCATGTTCAATTGTCCCAGGCGGAACATGGAAGGTCATCATAAATTAATCCTCTCGTTCACGGAGGTGACTATCCTAATGCAAGAGCTTGCCAATAGACGACGAAGAGTTTTGCCAACGACAAGTGAAGCTATCTTTGCTCATGCGGCACATTAGGTGCGTTCTTCCCCAAGATGAGGTTCATCATAATTGGTGCGACAGTGGTGCTGACTACCGGGTTTGAGTTGAATCACAATCAAAACTCTGTCTTACAGCGGGCCTATCTTTATAGCGACGAAAGGCCTGTGTATGTCTTTAATAACTAATGCTTGCTCAATTTTGTGCCCGATCTTTGACACATTGTTGTTTCTTTATTGTTGGAGGGATAACCTAGAATGCGTTGTGGATTTGAATGTAGTAAATTTCTATCATATAAACATGAATATCATGCAGCAGATTTCCAACATAAAAATATGAATATCATGTAACAGTATAAACTTGAATATCAGTAAAGATTTCCCATTTTTGTTGCATCAACTGTGTGAACGCAAATATTTTTACTAGAGGTAACATAGACGTAGTAAAGAAATATTCTAGGGGAAAACTTTGGCGAGGCAGATATTCTGAGAGGGATGCGTACATCATTGTTCATTTATGTGATGGAAGGCAAACAATTACTATGCACCTAAAAAGATCCTGCTGGAGATGGAAATCGTATATCCGGTCATGGTTCAGACATATTATTTCTTCAAGAATTTATCATTGATAGACATCATTAGTAAATCTCTGTTCGCTTTGCATACCTATATGTACCATTGGAATACATTGATTCCACGACGAATTGACCTTCTCATTTAGCTTGGAACATCCATACTGTCTTATATATAATAAATATCGGTCTTCTGACGGTTAAGATGAGGTCGTCGACTTGGAATGTTCTTTATTTTATCCTATTATTGAAAGCTCCAGAAATACGCGCTTGATATAGCTCAATGCGCTGTTGAGCTAAGAGACGTTTCTCATCTAATACTTTCAGTTCTTGCAACCGCAAGTGATGATTGTCTTCATTCGTCAGCTGGTTGGAAAGGGATACCCGAAGAAAAGGAATTTAGATTTCCAGGGGAAGAACTTGTTCACTCCCATAAACCAAGGAGAATGGCGTGCTGCTAGTTAGAGTTTGGACGATTGTGCGGTAGGTCCAAATACATTCACTGATTTTCTCCATCCAATCACGTTGTTCGACGAAATAAACTTCTTGAGTAACTTAATGATCGTCTTGTTAAAAGCTTATGCTAATCCATTTGTCGCTGGATTATATGTATTGAAGCTATATTATGAATTAGATTTCTATCGCAAAATTAATATAAAGTGTGGCTTGCAAATTGCGGGCCATTGTCAATATGGATGATCCGTCGAGGTAGGCCAAAATGGTAGATGACGTGATGTTTAATAAAACTGATTACGTTAAAAGTCCTTACTGAGTTAGTAGTGCAGCTTCTGTCCATTTGAAAATAAATCAGTTATGACAAGGATGAGAAGATTCCCTCTGATCGATGACGGGCTAATTAGGCCAATGATGTCCATACTCCAGGCCTGAATGGCCAGGATACAATTGTCGGGTGCATAAATTCTGATGACCGGTGGATGAAGTCCACATGGATTTGGCACATCTTGCACCTCTTTGCGCAGTCTATAACGTCTGCTATCATCGTGGGCCAATAAAAACCCATGTGTCTAAGAAGATCTTGCAGCTTGGGACGTGGTTGGTGTGCACTGCATGTACCATCATGCGTCTCACGCAGTGCCTATTTTGCTTCTGTGTCCGATAAATATCGTACCAGAAGTCCATCGTACGAGCGACAATACAACGTTGTATCATACTAAAATCGGAGAGAATGTCTTCTATCGCAAATTAAGATATCCCATGTCAAAGAATCTAATAAATTGTTCACAAAACATAGATGCAAAAATATATTTACAAATAATACCAACATAAGTCATAAATAATCTAAAAAAATACAATTCTAAACAAATGAATTTAAGCTAGCAATCATCAAAATTGGTGTTTTAAAAATAAACTTATCCTTGAGGACACAGAGTTCACCATTAGGTATGTTGCAATTTGTTAAGAGATGGTCACAAGACTTAATTTGTTCACATCATTCTAATCATTATTGTCTTGGGTGTCTCGATCGATTATTCCGAAATTTGAAAGTTATGTGATCATTTGGCTTCTTTCTCACAATGAGCCCTTAGGGTTGAGCTTCTGGCTCATGGTAGTATATGATCCGACATCCCCAACATGAGTGACGTATATCCCTAGTAAATAGCTAGATAATCTCTCTAGGATGAAGTTCTGGTTCTTTACACTAGAGGTTACAAGTTATTTATTTCACTCGCTCAGAGTTTTAATATGGTACACATTTGCCTTTATATCCCTAACACCAAGTAAATTTCTTTTGGAATTATGAAACTATGAAACATTATGTATCTGTTCGATAAAATATGCTCTACCAGAGCCTTCCAAAATGTGGACAACAAAATTATCATGGACATTACATTCTAACTAGTATTATTGTAGAGAAAAGACCATCAATAAGAAAAATAATGCTTATATATTAATGTGCATCCAAATATAGCAAAGTATTGCATAACCTATATAATTACTAACTTGGAACATACTCACATATATCTTTCAATTATAAGAAAAATATGTATTCTAAAAGTAATTTATCTAACTAATGATACCATTACTTACAAGCTTACTTTAAGCTATATAAGGAGTCAAGTAGTGCATATAGGTTGTTTTCTTATTTTGTCCCAAAGTAAGTTGATGCATGCATCTATATTATTGAAATACCAGCATTCAGGTTGGTGATTTTTTACTTTTGGTCTTTCGAGGGCCAGGACGACTGATTTTTCCTGGGCATGCAGCACAACACCTGTCATACGTGCACCTATTTGGGTTGGTACAAAACTCAAGCAATTTGTATCACTTTACAAATGAAACCACACCCCAAAAAAATTTGAACCCACAATTATCCAACGATTGGAGAATCAATTCTTATTCATCCATATCTTTTAACTAGACCATGCCATATTTTTAGTTTGGAAAATAAGTTATTAGTGATAGATAACACAACAAACTAAATGTGAATTATCTTAAACAAATATGCATAAAAGGATAAGGATTGATAAATAAGATCCAATATGGGCCAAAACACTTATCATCACAACTTCCATGAATATACATCTACGTAATTGGCTAATCACTATTGACTTGATAAACACAAATCTAAATTGTTTAGTATCAATAAAACATTAATATAAAAGGCATTATTTATCATCTAAATCTCGACGTAGCATGAGAGAACCATATTTGGAATGTATTATTT